>JAMPIV010012720.1:0-45380 GCA_024509875.1 Oreohelix idahoensis
CTGTATCCTTTCATCCTCACATTTACTTTAAGCATTATTAAGGCATTTATCATTATAAAAGTAATATAACATCAAACATTTGCAATAATCATCATAATTAAAGTATGTTTTTAAAATAAATAAAGATAGATAGATAGATAGATAGATAGATAGATAGATAGATAGATAGATAGATAGATAGATAGATAGATAGATAGATAGATAGATAGATAGATAGATAGATAGATAGATAGATAGATAGATAGATAGATAGATAGATAGATAGATAGATAGATAGATAGATAGATAGATAGATAGATAGATAGATAGATAGATAGATAGATAGATAGATAGATAGATAGATAGATAGATAGATAGATAGATAGATAGATAGATAGATAGATAGATATTCTGATGCCATAGGAAGTGATATCCAGAAGGTTCGTCCAACGAGATTTTTGATGAATGCAGGGAGTTTTGCTCCAACTATGAAGCTGAAATCATTGCACTGAAAGCATATGTATACCTTATGAGGACTGTATTTGATGCCTTTCCCTCAAATGCTCAAAACATTGTCATTTTTTAGTGACTCAATGTCTGTCCTTCAAGAACTGGAAGGCAATGGACGGTGTAGAACTGACTTTGCCAAACTAATCCTGGATGCTGATCAAATAGATAGATAAGATAGATAGATAAGATAGATAGATAAATAGATAGATAGAAGATTTACAAACCTTGTATGGATCCACATATCTGCAGCTGGATTTCTCGGGAGCAGAGAAGCACGGCGTACCACCCATTCCTCTCGTAGGTACGACTGTGTCTGTTGGAAGGATGGAAAATGACAGGCCAAAATTTCCCAGAACGACATCATTTTTGGCGTCGATAAATATATTGCTAGGTTTGATGTCGTTGTGAACAAGTTTTTGCTTGTCATTGAGATAACGGACTGCACATGCCAACTGGATAAAGTTTGACAGCTCGCTTCACTGATGGGTTAGTAGGTGAGGTGATTAAAATCACCTCACCGCTCATCCCACGTCCTAGAACAGGGCCAGGAGAAATCTTGTACGCCGCAAAGAAATCCTCGTTCAGATCTAATGCTTTAGGTTTCACTCTAGATTCAGTCATTTTTCTGCGACACTAGAAAACCACGACAGCAAAGATACAATATCACACCGGAATATGAACACAAAATCCTCAAGTGAATTATTATAAATCTCCAATCCGCACGTTTGAAAATCTGAAAGTTAAATCAGTGAAGACTCGGTTGTGTTGGTAGCTTTTATAGCTTGCTGCAATGTGACGCCATTTCACCTCTCACTAATTCTTTAAAAAACCCACCGCAAATAAATCCATAGATCTACAATTAAATTTATTTTCTAGTGACCTTGTCGGTGGCGGGTCTGATATCAGAGGAGAGCCGCCGACGAGTGTTCCTATTGTTAACGCGTGGGCCAAACGAGTAGGAAGTGATAAGCAAACCCGCTTTGAAGTACCGATACTTTTGATGTTAGCGAAACGCCTCGCTTGAGAACAGGCCTGCCTTTGAAGATGCGGACAATGCGTTGCTGAATTGTTCACCGTCGCTGAATAGAGGAGTACCACCTTGTACCCATCTGGTCACCGTTCTAAATATTTACGGTCAATCCCGCCGGTGAGCTGAGCTGAATAATAGGACACGGTAAATATTTCGTTTGATAGCCGCCAACGTTAGGAATTGTTGGCGACTCAAACAATGAGATTACAACAACGCGGTACTAATTTTCTGGTTAAATCTAAGAAAAATCAAAAAGTCCCACCACTCAACATTTGTTATTGATGATCAATTTTATATAGTTCCCCCAGGAGCACAGGTCTTCAACAAACACATGCCAAGTCCTCCTGTCACGTGCCATCCGCTCAAGTCCTTTCCTCGTCGTCCTCATCATTTTCACTTCTGTCTCCAGTTCTCTTCTCCGTGTGTTCTTGTGGTCTACCCCTACCTCTACCTCTACCTCTGTTGTGTTTGCTGATAATTATGTGTTTTTCCCCAGGCAAGTTAGGATTTTTATTAGTGTGTACACATGTCACTGCAGAAATGCATTAAGTTAGCATGTGTTTATACGACTGAATAAATGCGCTGAAATAACTACACAGATGTTAGTTTATTTTAGTGTTTATATGTTTAAAAGACCCTGGCGATGGATTGGACACTCTCTGCAGAAACTTGTTTATAGTATTACAATACAGTCTTTGTTGTGAAACTCGCTATGTTGGAAAGTCAGATGGAGGCCAGAAAACACTTGGTAAAGAGAACCAGAGACGTAAATTTAAAATATGACTAAGACACATGTATCTTAAGCGGATTACAGAACATGATGGCTTAACATGGGATTCATTGAAATTCTGTGTTCCTTAGAGATGAGAATAGTATTGAATAATGGATGCTTTAATATATGTATATAATTATTTTATAAACGACAAGGTATGTAATGATTGACGTGTCCGGACATTGCTGATGGAAGTGAAATTACAGCTCTGTTTCGTAAAGTGCACAACTACTGTGGACAATGACTGACTGATTTATAAACAGAAACCGATCTTATTACCTCAGTGAAGAACAGTCGAGTAGCCTCCTTTAGTCATAGCTGACTTTGGGAATGATGGAGTACCCGAATGTGGTGTCGGAGTACCCAAATGTGGTGTCGGAGTGTGTCGGAGTACCAGAATGTGGTGTCGGAGTGTGTCGGAGTACCCGAGTGTGGTGTCGGAGTACCCGAATGTGGTGTCGGAGTGTGTCGGAGTACCCGAATGGGGTGTCGGAGTACCCGAATGTGGTGTCGGAGTGTGTCGGAGTACCCGAATGTGGTGTTGGAGTGTGTCGGAGTACCCGAATGTGGTGTCGGAGTACCCGAATGTTGTGTCGGAGTACTCGAATGTGGTGTCGGAGTACCCGAATGTGGTGTCGGAGTACCCGAATGTGGTGTCGGAGTGTGTCGGTGTACCCGAATGTGGTGTCGGAGTACCCGAATGTGGTGTCGGAGTGTGTCGGAGTTGATTGTTTGGCACTCTTTGTATCTCAGCCTCCACAGTCCTACGCCAAGTATTTTTTGGTCGGCCTCTCTTTCGCTTTCTTTCAGGGGTCCATAGCATAGCTGTTCTTGTGATGGCATCGGGGTCTCTTCTGAGGACATGGCCAACCCAGCTCCAGCGTCTGCCAGCTATGATGGTGTGCATGTCCTCTTGCTTGCTCCGAGTAAGCAGATCTTGGTTGGTGATGGTATTCGGCCAAAAGATTCGGAGAATTTTTATTAGGCATGTTGTGTGAAAAGAGGACAATTTCGACATTTCCTTCTCCGTAACTCTCCAGCTCTCCGCACCATAGAGAAGCACAGAAAACACACAGCTCTGATATAATCCTAATTTTGTGCTCATATTCAAGGAACACAAATAATCTGCAAGTATATATTCAGGACACAGGCTATCAATGCAACACTTTAAAGATAACCATGAATTTAAAAATAAATCTTCGTTAAAGAGCTGTTTAGTAATTAGTCCAATTACACTCTATTTATCTAATCTTGCTTCTCAGATTTCTAGATCTGCTGCAGATGCTGAAGGTTTAAGATTTTGCTTTTGGTGTTTAATCTTCTCCAATCATTGTTTTAACGGGTATAATAGGTAAAGGTAAAGGATCCCGTTACACGCCCATTGAGGCATATTGGGAATATAGTGAGACCCATATTTTCTTGACCATCGGCACACTATGGGTGATGTGGTCAGCATCACGCTGGCCGCCTTAACCTTCCCAGAGTTCCTTTGG
Source organism: Oreohelix idahoensis (assembly GCA_024509875.1). Lineage (NCBI taxonomy): Eukaryota > Metazoa > Mollusca > Gastropoda > Stylommatophora > Oreohelicidae > Oreohelix > Oreohelix idahoensis. The sequence continues at coordinate 3,785 of JAMPIV010012720.1, forward strand.
TACCTAATTCATGAGGCTGGGTCGACCCCGGAGCCGTTTGCGGGCTAAAAAATCCCACCTCAACTGGGGATCGAACCATGGACCACCGAGCTAGGAAGCCAGTGCACTAACCACTATGCTACCGCGGCTCCCAACGGGTATAATAGCTCAGGCTTTAAGAAAGCTAATCATGAGCAAAAACTGCTTCTGGTAGATATATACTTAAACGACCAAAATATAGACCATGTCTTTTGTTGATTGTTCTAGAAAAAACGACTATCCCAGGAAGCTAGCGACGGCAATTTTACTTATTCAAATACTTGTGAAAAATATTGTTAGGTGTGAATATCCGATTGTTCATCAGAAGAGTACAGAGATTTTCTGTTGTTTTAATTTCTAATTTTGCTTTGTTGTGATTTCTTGATCGAGACAATGCGACGTACAGCTGTCTGTGAGAGAAAACTGGCTCGATCAAGAAAATGTTGTTAAACTCTAAGTGATATAGAACACGGCTGTCCGTGAGAGAAAACTGGCTCGATCAAGAAAATATTGTTAAACTCTAAGTGATATAGAACACAGCTGTTTGCCCGCTATTAAACTCTAAGTGATATAGAACACGGCTGTTTGCCCGCTATTTAAAGTCGCTACGTTAGTTCTGGACCGTCCGATTGGCAGAGTGGTTAGAGCACTAGTCTCTGGCGGCACAGGTGCCGGGTTCGATTCACAGTATCATTACGGTTCAGTTTACCCAGCTGCAAATGGGCACATGACTTTGCTCTTAAATTAGGGAAGGAAAAGGCAGCGAGGAAAGAAACTGGTCACCACACCTCTCGATGCTGAACCTAGTATTGTGAAGTCTCTTAATTCCCCATGCTTGTCGTGGTAGCCGATCATTAAGGAAAATACCAGTTGATTTTGTTCTAACAAAAGCGTGAAACTTAGATCATTGTACGCCCATTCCTGTTAATTATAGTAGTAAAATAATTTTGTTCAAAGTCTGAACATGCACGCCGTTCACATTGCACATTGACACCAACCTTTGCGCAATTTTCTTTGTCGATCATTACTTTTTTCGGCAGAGTATTAAAAAACCGAAATATTTGTTTTACATCCGAGGTTTAAAAAAAAAAAAAAGTCCGAACATGCACGCCCGTTCAAATTGCGCTTGCACACCGTGTTTTGCGCACTTTTATTTGTCGAGTGTTACTACTTTCGGGCGTTATTTACAGACAGAAAAAGCTGGGATATTATAGGATTCTGGTAAGATGCCTAATTCATTGTTTTTATATTCCCTTAAGGCAATATTGATAGACTTAATCTTGACTGCAGCATTATCCTTGTTTTCCATGATAGTTTTTGATACTGCTGCTTCAGCTGATGGTGTTGGTTTATGATCTTTTCCCTCTCAGTTTTTACGGGCTTTGGACCGTAACGTGATCATATGGCTACCACGTGGCCTGATTAAAAAGATGTTAGACGAAATATTACCAATAGGTCACAACATGCTGAGACGCAGATGGAGACTCAACAACACTCTGGAAAAGAAATTGAAACAGGTTTATAAAGAATAAAGCATACATGGAAAAAACATAAGTACACGTAATAGTACAAGACGGGAGGGCTTGACGTAAGCGATTTACGGCCTATATTCCACACGAAGCTGTAGTGTGATGTGGATGATGATAATATCCTCATCATTAATTTTTTTTTTTTTTTTTTACATTACTGTAGCAAGACATTGCGTTTATTTAGAACTATGGGGATGGGTTTATTAGTGTAGCCCTGAATCGACATATTTATATCAGTATTTAAGCGAGAGATGATTTATCGCTAAAGATAGATTTTATGTAAGCCATAAAGCGAGAGGTTATATTAGCAATAAATTGAAGGTTAAATGAACATATTGTGTGGGTGTTGGATACATATTTAAAAGTTTTAAAAATAATGTAACACTATAACAATTTCCTTATGTGGAACGCCTGGTTCACAAAGAAGTCTTTCCCTTGCTCGTCTGCTGTCCTATATTTCACCTATGGTGGTTTTAAATTTACAAACGACCCATAATCATTAAATAAACGGAAATATGAAGAGAAACATTTCATAATTTTTTTAAAAAAATATTCGCATTCGACATACAGACCTGGAAATAATAGATAGTGTGTATTGACAACACGGCAGATATAAGAACTGGCAACCAATCAAGAGAGGTTGGTTGACAACAATGCATAATGTCACCTGATCTGTGCAGCATTGAAAACATTATGTGTTCCATTGAGGATGTGCCAAGAAAATCAGTTAGTGGACATATGAAAAACAAATTCAGATAAATATTAATTGCAGAAACTGACAAATAGCTCAATAAGTACATTTTTGAAACGATAGCGATAAAACGTAAACATAACAGCACTAGGGCAAAAAAACAAAAGTAATGGTCTTCTCGTCGAATCAGAATTCTTTAGACTTTATTATCAAGTAAATAGGACGGTTATGAAACAAGTCTATACGTTTACCTACCTCAGAGACCACGGGGCATTTTAGAATTCACATGAAAATACATGATCTTACAGTCGGTCAATGAGGTCCCTGCCGAAGTTGAGGCTGTGTAACTTGTTCAGTAAAGCTGTAATTGAAGGTCTACTGACTGGGTCAGGATGTAACAAGGACGTCAGACACCACCTGAAGAGACATTAAAACACACATGTAATGCGACGTTTAGTTTTAAGGGTGTCTAAGTATGCACTAGTGTAGCTTTACAATAAAATGAACTGGAAAGTGTAGACAAACAGAATAAGAAACATCAGTCAGGGGAGAGCGTGAAAGAAAAGCTGAAATTGCGACAAGATGTTGAAGAAGTAGTGTAAAAGAGGCCTTTAAAAAACACATTAAAAATTAGTAAAAGTCAGATCAAGACAATGAATTAAACAACAAAAACAACTAGGGTAGTTATAGTGTAATGGCAACAATGAAAAAGTAGAATAACGAAAGGTCTTTGCATACCTAAAAGGCTGTGGAATGGCGAATATGACAGGCGTGTTCTTTATGAATTTATACACGTTGTTAAAGGTTGGTTCTCTCCTGAATATCAGGCACCAGAGTACAACACCCAGGGAGTATACGTCCAACTGTAGACGAAAGATAGAAAAAAATGATAGATAGATAGATAGATAGATAGATAGATAGATAGATAGATAGATAGATAGATAGATAGATAGATAGATAGATAGATAGATAGATAGATAGATAGATAGATAGATAGATAGATAGATAGATAGATAGATAGATAGATAGATAGATAGATAGATAGATAGATAGATAGATAGATAGATAGATGGATAGATAGATAGATAGATAGATAGATAGATAGATAGATAGATAGATAGATAGATAGATAGATAGATAGATAGATAGATAGATAGATAGATAGATAGATAGATAGATAGATAGATAGATAGATAGATAGATAGATAGAAGGATAGATAGATAGATAGATAGATAGATAGATAGATAGATAGATAGATAGATAGATAGATAGATAGATAGATAGATAGATAGATAGATAGATAGATAGATAGATAGATAGATAGATAGATAGATAGATAGATAGATAGATAGATAGATAGATAGATAGATAGATAGATAGATAGATAGATAGATAGATAGATAGATAGATAGATAGATAGATAGATAGATAGATAGATAGATAGATAGATAGATAGATAGATAGATAGATAGATAGATAGATAGATAGATAGATAGATAGATAGATAGATAGATAGATAGATAGATAGATAGATAGAAGATAGATAGATAGATAGATAGATAGATAGATATTCTGATGCCATAGGAAGTGATATCCAGAAGGTTCGTCCAACGAGATTTTTGATGAATGCAGGGAGTTTTGCTCCAACTATGAAGCTGAAATCATTGCACTGAAAGCATATGTATACCTTATGAGGACTGTATTTGATGCCTTTCCCTCAAATGCTCAAAACATTGTCATTTTTTAGTGACTCAATGTCTGTCCTTCAAGAACTGGAAGGCAATGGACGGTGTAGAACTGACTTTGCCAAACTAATCCTGGATGCTGATCAAATAGATAGATAGATAGATAGATAGATAGATAGATAGATAGATAGATAGATAGAAGATTTACAAACCTTGTATGGATCCACATATCTGCAGCTGGATTTCTCGGGAGCAGAGAAGCACGGCGTACCACCCATTCCTCTCGTAGGTACGACTGTGTCTGTTGGAAGGATGGAAAATGACAGGCCAAAATTTCCCAGAACGACATCATTTTTGGCGTCGATAAATATATTGCTAGGTTTGATGTCGTTGTGAACAAGTTTTTGCTTGTCATTGAGATAACGGACTGCACATGCCAACTGGATAAAGTTGATGATACGCAATATTGAAGTCATGACGCTGAGTCTAGAGGACAATGTCCCGTTAGGACAGTACTCAGTACAGATGACTAGGTACCCAGGACAACGCGCTGACAGGATGTGTTTAATGACATGGGGATGAGACAATCTTTGTATGGCGCCGATCTCATTAGCAAACAAACGCATGCTTCTAATACCTCCGTCAGCAGTAAGTAATGACAGTTTCTTGACAGCTCGCTTCACTGATGGGTTAGTAGGTGAGGTGATTAAAATCACCTCACCGCTCATCCCACGTCCTAGAACAGGGCCAGGAGAAATCTTGTACGCCGCAAAGAAATCCTCGTTCAGATCTAATGCTTTAGGTTTCACTCTAGATTCAGTCATTTTTCTGCGACACTAGAAAACCACGACAGCAAAGATACAATATCACACCGGAATATGAACACAAAATCCTCAAGTGAATTATTATAAATCTCCAATCCGCACGTTTGAAAATCTGAAAGTTAAATCAGTGAAGACTCGGTTGTGTTGGTAGCTTTTATAGCTTGCTGCAATGTGACGCCATTTCACCTCTCACTAATTCTTTAAAAAACCCACCGCAAATAAATCCATAGATCTACAATTAAATTTATTTTCTAGTGACCTTGTCGGTGGCGGGTCTGATATCAGAGGAGAGCCGCCGACGAGTGTTCCTATTGTTAACGATGGGGGCCAAAGGAGTAGGAAAGGACGCAATTTCACAGTGATAAGTAAACCCGCTTTGAAGTACCGATACTTTTGATGTTAGCGAAACGCCTCGCTTGAGAAAAGGCCTGCCTTTGAAGATGCGGACAATGCGTTGCTGAATTGTTCACCCTCGCTGAATAGAGGAGTACCACCTTGTACCCATCTGGTCACCGTTCTAAATATTTACGGTCAATCCCGCCGGTGAGCTGAGCTGAATAATAGGACACGGTAAATATTTCGTTTGATAGCCGCCAACGTTAGGAATTGTTGGCGACTCAAACAATGAGATTACAACAACGCGGTACTAATTTTCTGGTTAAATCTAAGAAAAATCAAAAAGTCCCACCACTCAACATTTGTTATTGATGATCAATTTTATATAGTTCCCCCAGGAGCACAGGTCTTCAACAAACACATGCCAAGTCCTCCTGTCACGTGCCATCCGCTCAAGTCCTTTCCTCGTCGTCCTCATCATTTTCACTTCTGTCTCCAGTTCTCTTCTCCGTGTGTTCTTGTGGTCTACCCCTACCTCTACCTCTACCTCTACTTCTGTTGTGTTTGCTGATAATTATGTGTTTTTTCCCCAGGCAAGTTAGGATTTTTATTAGTGTGTACACATGTCACTGCAAAAATGCATTAAGTTAGCATGTGTTTATACGACTGAATAAATGCGCTAAAATAACTACACAGATTTTAGTTTATTTAGTGAGGAAATATCAGTTTAAAAGACCCTGGAAGACAGGATTGGACACTCTCTGCAGAAACTTGTTGATAGTATTACAATACAGTCTTTGTTGTGAAACTCGCTATGTTGGAAAGTCAGATGGAGGCCAGAAAACACTTGGTAAAGAGAACCAGAGACGTAAATTTAAAATATGACTAAGACACATGCATCTTAAGCGGATTACAGAACATGATGGCTTAACATGGGATTCATTGAAATTCTGTGTTCCTTAGAGATGAGAATAGTATTGAATAATGGATACTTTAATATATGTATATAATTATTTTATAAACGACAAGGTATGTAATGATTGACGTGTCCGGACATTGCTGATGGAAGTGAAATTACAGCTCTGTTTCGTAAAGTGCACAACTACTGTGGACAATGACTGACTGATTTATAAACAGAAACCGATCTTATTACCTCAGTGAAGAACAGTCGAGTAGCCTCCTTTAGTCATAGCTAATGATGGAATGATGGAGTACCCGAATGTGGTGTCGGAGTGTGTCGGAGTACCCGAACATGGTGTCGGAGTGTGTCGGCGTACCCGAATGGGGTGTCGGAGTACCCGAATGTGGTGTCGGAGTGTGTCGGAGTACCGGAATGTGGTGTCGGAGTACCCGATTGTGATGTCGTAGTGTGTCGGAGTACCCGAATGTGGTGTCGGAGTAACCAAATGTCGTGTCGGAGTGTGTCGGAGTACCCGAATGTGGTGACGGAGTGTGTCGGAGTACCCGAATAAGATGTCGGAGTACCCGAATGTGGTTTCGGAGTGTGTCGGAGTACCCGAATGTGGTGTCGGAGTACCGACTGTGGTGTCGGAGTGTGTTGTAGTACCCGAATGTGGTCTCCGAGTGTGTCGGAGTACCCGAATGTGGTGTCGGAGTACCTGATTATGGTGTCGGTGTGTGTCGAAGTACCCGAATGTGGTGTCGGAGTACCCGAATGTGGTGTCGGAGTGTGTCGGAGTACCCGAATGTGGTGTCGGAGTACCCGAATGTGGTGTCGGAGTACCTGAATGTGGTGTTGGAGTGTATCGGAGTACCCGAATGTGGTGCCGGAGTACCCGAATATGGTGTCGGAGTGTGTCGGAGTTGATTGTTTAGCAAAAATACGTCTGTCCGCTTCTCGAGTCGGAAGTCGAAAATGCATCAGATCTGAGTGTCTCTTAAATAGAGAAACGGACATTGACACAAATCTTTACAAACAAAATTCGAAATAGTTTTACTATTACATGTTGTTCGATTGGCTAAGCGGATAGGACTTTCCTCTGGCGGTAGATTTACTGGGTTCTAGTTTTAAAAAAGAAACCCAGTCTATATAGTTGTAAATGGGTATCCGACTCTTCTCTATGTCAGGGAAGGCAAAAGAGAACAAGGAATGGAACTGGCCACCCCACGTCATAAAAAGCTTAAGCTATTGATATGATGTCTCTAACACTTCACTCTCCTCCAACAGCTCATGCTATGTTAAATTATATACTTGCTTTGTAGTAACGTCATGTTCATTACGATTTAGAATTTATCGTAACAAAATGGTTTATAGGGAGGGTTGGCGAAAATTCCAGAATTATATCCCTGACCAGGCATATCCCATCCTAAATCCCCCCCTTCCCCGCCCCCCCCCCTCCCCGCACCATCCAAATCATGTATACGCCACTGGATCATTACGCATGTCTTTCAATCTTTTCATGGTGCATGAGTCAGTGCGTTAGACTCATGTACACACAGCTTGTCCTGAAAATATGAAAACGGCTCACATTGCGCTGAACGTTATGTTAAACACTCATTAGAATTATTTTAGAACTGTGGGAGAAGTTTAGTTCAATAACAAAGGAGCACCTATTACCTTTTCATGCTTTTTTTTCTTTTTAACTTTAACACTCTGTCGAAACTAAAGGCATTTGACATAGTGTTTACAAATTACAAGCAATCATCACAGGCAGTAATTAAGGTGGACAAGTTTTTATTCCACGCATCAATTTAGAGCCAAGCGATACCAGCTTCTCTGTCATCTTGAGACGTAACCAGATTCTTGTGATTTTAGATTTTGCAGTGACAATCAACAAAGTTGAGAAACAAAAATTTAATAATTTAGGTGTATCCTACTAGAAGTAGTCTTTGCTCAAGAAGCTTAATCATTTCCACATGAGCTGTCTTTGCAGGATTCTCATGATCAAGTGGCATGATAGAGTATCTAATTCTGAGGTCCTCAACAGAGCACATATCTCAAGCATCTACACATTGCTGCAGAGGGCCCAAATTAGATGGGCCGGACATGTTGTTCGCATGCCCGAAAAACGCCTCCCAAAGAAGTTGATCTACAACGAACTCTCCATGGGTAAGCGAACAATAGGGGGACAAAAGAAACGCTTCAAAGACACACACTGAAAGCATCCTTGAGCAGCTTCAAAATTGATATCTCCTCCTGGGAGACTATCGCACAGGATCGCTGTGCCTGGCGGACAAACATTACTCAAGGCACTCGCATTGCTGAACAGAAGTTAGCTGATACGGCAGAAGGCAAGCGTGCTGCAAGAAAGGTCAGAATGCACAACAACACTGCTATCGACGCTAACCATGTGTGTCCCGTATGTGACAGGGCCTGTAGGGCCAAAATAGGACAAATTAGCCACATGACATCACGGCACAGATGTGTCACAACTCAAGTCTGAAGGTGTCGCCGTCTTCGCTTGCGATGGGCAACTACTATTATTATTATTAGTCTTTGCTCATATTCTTCTTCTTCTTCTTTGATCCTTGGCCACCGACCGTCAAAGCAGTCAGTGGCCATTACGCCTGGTGGCGTCTTGTAGGGCAGCAACAAATTGATTCCACTTTGCTCGGTCGGCGGCCATCCTTCGTACAGTGCCCCAACTCTGGTTCACTCTTTGTATCTCAACCTCCACAGTCCTACGCCAAAATGTTTTTGGTCGGCCTCTCTTTTGCTTTCCTTCAGGGGTCCATAGCATAGCTGTTCTTGTGATGGCATCGGGGTCTCTTCTGAGGACATGGCCAACCCAGCTCCAGCGTCTGCCAGCTATGATGGTGTGCATGTCCTCTTGCTTGCTCCGAGTAAGCAGATCTTGGTTGGTGATGGTATTCGGTCAAAAGATTCGGAGAATTTTTATTAGGCATGTTGTGTGAAAAGAGGACAATTTCGACATTTCCTTCTCCGTAACTCTCCAGCTCTCCGCACCATAGAGAAGCACAGAAAGCACACAGCTCTGATATAATCTTAATTTTGTGCTCATATTCAAGGAACACAAATTATCTGCAAGTATATATTCAGGACACAGGCTATCAATGCAACACTTTAAAGATAACCATGAATTTAAAAATAAATCTTCATTAAAGAGCTGTGTAGAAGGTCCGAATGTTGTGTGATGATATATCTTCTGTTGCCAAGGGCAGGTAGTGCTGGCACTTAAAGTATGGTGTAGACTTAGGACTGGTGTACGTGTGAAAAATAGTTGCACAGTCATACAGGTATAGTTCCAACAGGAACGCCACACCAAATCACGACGTATGGAGTCAATGAATGTTGTAAAATCCTTGTGACGTTTATATTATTTAATGAAGACGCCACGTTGACGGAATGCGTAGACATAAACAAGAAGGTACATCATCGATACAATCAACAGTCATTGTTACATCACATAGTTCATACAATACTGGACGGTAGACGGCATCATAATTAGGATGAATCATATTTATGTGAATGCATCATAATCAGCCATAGACGTAATCAGGCAGACATAAGACTCCATCCCTTTCCGTACTAGCAGCAAAGTAACAAATAGGAGACTAAGTCCAAGTCCCTTTAGTTGACTTCAGTAAGACAGACACATCTTCTTAAGTCCTCAAAATATCCTCCAAGTTCCTTTAGTTATCCAAGATATCAAGTCTGGAACAAGCAGTAGAGTTTAGCAGGCAGATAGTTCTTAGGACATGCATCCATCGATGCAGTAACAGCGAACGTGATTCGTGAGCTGACGAAAACTTCTCATAGCGTAGACCCTTCTATAATCGGGCTACAAACAAAATGTCAATCTCGAAAGATATCGATAAGTGTCAAAAATGTCATTACCTTTACTTCAGGAAATAAACATATAACTCACAGGCTTCCAAGCATTTAGAATCACCACAGATATATCATCTCCAAAGGAACAATATGAATAGGACATTATTTCCTGAACAGTTTAAGCACAGACGCTGGCAAACCAAAATGCGTCTTGCTTATCACGAATCTATCTACACTCTGAATGTCGGGGCGAAACCCGTGCAAAAAGCGATCAAGACCAGACATGCGCAGACAAGCGCGACTCAAACGGTGTTCAGCCAACTTACGAACCAAAGAATATTCTGGAGAACAATCGTACAGATTCGAACCTAATAAGGAAATGAATCTTGAAACATTGCGATTGCCAACTGTTTCTAAGAACTGACGACCTGAGCGCTCCGTATATGGACATGACTCAAAATCGTTCGCACAAACTATCGGCGACTATCGTCACACGATTAGACAACTAGTAAAAATAAGAAAGTGACTACAATACATGAGTTATTTCCCATGCATTAGAAAATAAATACATAGTCGAAAAAACGTTTCAACAATCATCGCAACAAGCTGTTTAGTAATTAGTCCAATTACACTCTATTTATCTAATCTTACTTCTCAGATTTCTTAATCTGCTGCAGATGCTGAAGGTTTAAGATTTTGCTTTTGGTTTTTAAACTTCTCCAGAACCATGGACCACCGAGCTAGGAAGCCAGTGCACTAACCACTATGCTACCGCGGCTCCCAACGGGTATAATAACTCAGGCTTTAAGAAAGCTAATCATGAGCAAAGACTGCTTCTGGTAGGTATATACTTAAACGACCAAAATATAGACCATGTCTTTTGTTGATTGTTCTAGAAAAAACGACTATCCCAGGAAGCTAGCGACAGCAATTTTACTTATTCAAATACTTGTGAAAAATATTGTTAGGTGTGAATATCCGATTGTTCATCAGAAGAGTACAGAGATTTTCTGTTGTTTTAATTTCTAATTTTGCTTTGTTGTGATTTCTTGATCGAGACAATGCGACGCACAGCTGTCCGTGAGAGAAAACTGGCTCGATCGAGAAACTATTGTTAAACTCTAAGTGATATAGAACCCGGCTGTTTGCCCGCAATTAAACTCTAAGTGATATAGAACACGGCTGTTTGCCAGCTATTAAACTCTAAGTGATATAGAACCCAGCTGTTTGCCCGCTATTTAAAGTCGCTACGTTAGTTCTGGACCGTCCGATTGGCAGAGTGGTTAGAGCACTAGTCTCTGGCGGCAAATGTGCCCGATCGATTCACAGTATCATTACGGTTCAGTTTACCCAGCTGCAAATTTGCACATGACTTTGCTCTTAAATTAGGGAAGGAAAAGGCAGCGAGGAAAGAAACTGATCACCACACCTCTCGATGCTGAACCTAGTATTGTGAAGTCTCTTAATTCCCCATACTTGTCGTGGTAGCCGATCATTAGGGAAAATACCAGTTGATTTTATTCTAACAAAAGCGTGAAACTTAGATCATTGTACGCCCATTCCTGTTAATTATAGTAGTAAAATAATTTTGTTCAAAGTCTGAACATGCACGCCGTTCACATTGCACATTGACATCAACCTTTGCGCAATTTTCTTTGTCGATCATTACTTTTTTCGGCAGAGTATTAAAAAACCGAAATATTTGTTTTACATCTGAGGTTTAAAAAAAAAAAAAGTCCGAACATGCACGCCCGTTCAAATTGCGCTTGCACACAGCGTTTTGCGCACTTTTATTTGTCGAGTGTTACTACTTTCGGGCGTTATTTACAGACAGAAAAAGCTGGGATATTATATATAGGATTCTGGTAAGATGCCTAATTCATTGTTTTTATATTCCCTTAAGGCAATATTGATAGACTTAATCTTGACTGCAGCATTATCCTTGTTTTCCATGATAGTTTTTGATACTGCTGCTTCAGCTGATGGTGTTGGTTTATGATCTTTTCCCTCTCAGTTTTTACGGGCTTGGGACCGTCACGTGATCATATGGCTACCACGTGGCCTGATTAAAAAGATGTTAGACCGAATATTACCAATAGGTCACAACATGCTGAGACGCAGATGGAGACTCAACAACACTCTGGAAAAGAAATTGAAACAGGTTTATAAAGAATAAAGCATACATGGAAAAAAAAAGTAATCGTAATAGTACAAGACGGGAGGGCTTGACGTAAACGATACGGCCTATATTCCACACGAAGCTGTAGTGTGATGTTGATGATGATAATATCCTCATCATTAATTTTTTTTTTTTTTTACATTCCTGTAGCAAGACATGGCGTTTATTTAGAACTATGGGGATGGGTTTATTAGTGTAGCACTGAATCGACATATTTATATTAGTATTTAAGCGAGAGATGATTTATCGCTAAAGATAGATTTTATGTAAGCCATAAAGCGAGAGGTTATATTAGCAATAAATTGAAGGTTAAATGAACATATTGTGTGGGGGTTGGATACATATTTAAAAGTTTTAAAAATAATGTAACACTATAACAATTTCCTTATGTGGAACGCCTGGTTCACAAAGAAGTCTTTCCCTTGCTCGTCTGCTGTCCTACATTTCACCTATGGTGGTTTTAAATTTACAAACGACCCATAATCATTAAATAAACGGAAATATGAAGAGAAACATGTCATAATTTTTAAAAAAAAGATTCGCATTTGACATACAGACTGGAAATAATAGATAGTGTGTATTGACAACACGGCAGATATAAGAACTGGCAACCAATCAAGAGAGGTTGGTTGGCAACAATGCATAATGTCACCTGATCTGTGCAGCATTGAAAACATTATGTGTTCCATTGAGGATGTGCCAAGAAAATCAGTTAGTGGACATATGACAAACAAATTCAGATAAATATTAATTGCAGAAACTGATAAATAGCTCAATAAGTAAATTTTTGAAACGATAGCTATTGAATGGGTATGAATACTTGATAGTTAGAGGCGTGTACCGACCGGCGCCTATTTCAGCACTTTGTGTATGCCACAAGTGTTAGTAAGAAAGATTGTCATTTCTGTGAAAAGCCAGGCAGGCTTACTCAGAATTTGGGAGAAAAGGAAAATACATAAAAGGTGAAATTGATGTATGATTATTATTATGATGTAAGACCAGAAAACCACTGGCCATCTTCAGCAAGTCATATTGTTTGTACATGAGTTATAAAAAGTAAATATAATTTCTTCCATGAAAAACAGAATGTATTAAATAGATGTTGGAAGCTTATCTGATGATGAATTGGGCACTAAATCATATAGGAACTAAAGTTATTTATTTAGAACCTTTAATGAACTAGAAACTGTTGATGATGATGTTTAAGTACTTAGGGATGGAGATAAGGTTATCAAGTATTGAGGACGGTACAAATCCTCTGATTTCAGGGTTCCATCTTGAAACAAAGAGTGAGCCACATATTATACTATCAATCTACAAAAGCTGCCAGTGTGAGGCCGAAAGTACCTGCCTATTCAATCTAACGAGTATACTGCTGTGTGCAGAAGCTGCAGTCTGTTGGACGTATCCTGTGAGACAGACATCACCGTGTGCTTCACCAAAAGATAAGACTGTAGTCCATGGGCAATGTGGTAGTTCATCTGAACTTGATCTCCATCAAACTAATTCCAATCCAACAGTCGCCTAGTCGTGATGACATTAGTAGTTCCAACTAATCGTGTCCAAGCATAGGAGTTAGTGAGTCATCAGTCACTTCCAGTCATAAACTTTTTTTGAGATTAAACAGTCACAGAGACATTTGTTGTTTAAATTACTTTGTGTAAATACAGTGAAATTTTTTTTTTGAGTTTAACTATTCCTGTATCAAAACAAATTAGATACAGGAAAATAAATTGTACAAAAGATTTTAAAGTCTAAATTTACTCAGTGACTTGTTTAATTACTTGTTCCTTTAGTTATAGGTGTAGTTGTTGTCATTTTATTCACATTACATTGCACAATACCCTAGACACCTAGCCAGATAACATATATACACCATAACATTTAATTAGGATAAAATATATAGCAGGTTGAGGTCATAGGGTGGTAGCAGACAGGTCCCCTGAGAACAAATTCAATAACAGTTAGCCTCAGAGGCTTGCACAGCTGACCTCACATCTGTTACAATTAATACTTCAATATTTGTAACATCAAAACCCACCACAAAGGAACACATTGATTTAATCGGCACATCGCTATTTACATCCGATGTCTCTCCTTCAAATACGAAACACAAACTTTATCCCTATTTCATTATTTCCCTAGTTCTGATAGACTTAATTTAATGAAGTTAATTGTGTTGTATTTTTCATATTTTCAGTTATGATATCAAATCGGCTGGCTCAGTGAATATCAAAATGTTATAGATTAAAATGTACCATGAAAGAAAGCTGTATGCAAAGTCAGCTTTACACGAATAGTGGAACACTGTGTACTTTCTGTGCTTTCATATGGTGCTGGAGAGTAACAGATAAGTAGATCTTGAAATTATCATCTTTCCACACAATCTACCTGAGGAAAATTCTCCGAATCTTTTTCCCAAGTACCATATCCAAACAATAACTGCTTACACGGTGCAATCAAAATGACATGCACACCATCATTGCAGACAGATGCTGGAACTAGCTTGGACATGTTCTCAGAAGGGTCCCTGACACCATCACCAGAACTGCTATGCCATGGACCCCAGCAGAACAGCAACTGACTATAGACAAACTGGCGAGAACAGTGGAGGCTGAGATGCAAAGCATGAACCAGAGTCGGGGCACGACATCAAGGATGATCATCAACCGAGAAAAACAAGGAGAGTTTGTTGCTGTCTTACAAGATGTACTAGGAGTGATGGTCACGGACTGCCTTGTCAGTCAGGGCTAGGGGGTCCAAGAAGAAGACACTCATCTGTAGAACATTCGGCATGAAACACAATATATTTTCTTTACATGTCTTTTACAAATTCATCTGCATGTCTTTCATGACCATACAAGGTCTTACCTTTCTTATTTACAAACTCACTACTTCACAGATCTAACATTACAATCTCCTCCTAGATGTTATGTCCTTGTAATTGTTTATTCACAGAAAAGTCCGTCTGCCTGAGGTATTGCATTGCTGGTCGTGTCGTAATCTGCAGCAAGAACATCCGGGTGAGATCTGCCGTGTAATTTAATTTATCTTCGCATGTTTGCGAGCTCATATCTTATCATGCGGCAATCTATTAGCGTGTATCTTTGTCGCATAGAGATTTATGATCAATAAATTTTCTATATTCTTTTCTTTTCTACCCGTGCCCTCTACTTTATTACCGCTCTTTTATCCTTTTCCTGGGGTTTTTTTTTGCATTCGTTCGTTTGCTACAAATATTATTTTCCCAGTCTGACTTTGCCGTTTCTTTTCTCACACTGGTAACGCATTGTATTGCATAATCGTGTCATTCCCTGGACGAGACGAAATACTGTGAAATTCGTCTCGATAGACATGGGATGGCAGACATATCGTCTAAACATTTTCATCTGACACGGCGCTCTGCGGTTACGTTTCTCGGTGTTAGGTGTGAGTAGGCGCCAAATCAGCTGCGCTCAGAAATGAGAGTAGTCGGGGGAGGTGTCGAAGACGCGTTGTGGCAGTTATGGCCTGCGTCTTAGTTAAGTGTTAAGAGAGGAGAGGGGGAGACGGGGATTTGCGAAATAATGTGGATCCTTTGTCTGTTTAAGATATATCTACCCCGGAGTGGAAACTTGATTTCATTCAGTCTCCAAGTTGCAGTAGACGTGATCGCTTCGTGCTAGATACTTAAATTTATCAGTGAAACTTCTTAGTTTCGTTGTGATACTCGTAGTTCTGTTTGGAGGTAATATTTAATATCTAGTATTTTGTGAGTGATTTAAGTGTTAAATCGCCTATTATATTTCACTAGTTTCTTTTGTGCAGAAGAAATTAATTTATAAGTCTTATATTCTCTAGTGACGTGTTTCAGTGGAAGCAGAATAAATTATAATTTCTAGCTTAAACTCATGCAGCTATAAACCAAATTTAATTTAACTGCTAAAATACTCAGTCGAGAATATTTTAAAACTAACTTAAAACTTCACTGATTTCATCCTTGAGTATTGAACGAAATACGTATGTATTTCTAATTCATGATGATTGATTTTATGAATTACACCTTATTTCACGGGAGTTTCAAACGATAAGTCAAGCTCTCCGCTTGCAGTTTATAATGTAAGTTATAACCTAGTACATAGTATGTATAAGTATTTTATATGTTGTTTTTTTTTTTCTTTATTCATTGAAAACTTAGGTATTCCAACTCTACTATCGTTTTTGAACGGAGAAATACTGTGAAAGAACAAAAACATTTTTTTCTTAAAGACTTGGGTGTATAAAATAAAAAACCTGTCTAGATTGCATTGGCATCCAGAACGACAGAGTACCCAGTACATAACTGTTTTTTTAAGATTTAATGAAGTAACGGGCCCATCGAGCCTGATTTAAATTCTTCCAGAGAAAAACCTCAAGTACATTTCAGCCCTTGTGGCAAGCAAAATATTAATATCAGAAACATTCCGACGGATTTTTTTCTAGTGATGGTGTGACCAAATACAGTCCTATACTGAGAGACGGCAGTTGCCTGACAGTCCTAGATACAAGAAATCTAAGCTTTTGACACTTTGCGCGCTGTTAAGGTTCGTGGCTGGACGATTTTAATGTGACAGAACCAGATATCCTAAATAAGTATAACCAAGGAAAACGTTCCCTGAAGTAGTGAATTCAACCCGTTCTTTTTGGAACTGGGGTTCTCTTGGCCAAGACTACCATTGGGCAGTCTGTATGTGCATGTCCTAAAAATTGTGTTTCCAGAAGTTGCTACCAAAGCTGTAAGTACAAATGAAAGCACGTGATCACGGCTGACTGAATAGAGTGCATGCAGGACTGATTCCTTTATTGTTGTATTTTGCCACCCATTTTGCTGTCTTAAATTTCTTTATACAAGTTTTGTTTTGTTGCTTACAATATTTTTCCTTAGGATAGATCAGAGTATCCATGTCTGTTCAATACCTTTAAAAGGAAATCTTAGACTAAATCATATGTATCCGTGACTCTTGGGGCTATCACTTTTCTTCTAACAGGACTGTGGGCTATACATCGAGGGAAAGGATCATACCAATGGGTCTATCATTCTTGTAGCAATTCATTGACTTTATGACTATTTGTATATGTTCGATGTAATGTTATATGTTGTGAGGGAAGTTTATTATGATAATTAAACTTCACATAAACTTATTCCAGTGTGTCGGTCAGTTCGTTCCCAATTACTATATTTCCATTGTCATAGTTTCACGTCTGTGTGTCTATTGTAGTCACTTATGTGTGTGTGTATGGGAGGTATATATATACTACTATATATTATATTAGATTTGTCTGACTAACCTAACTCTGTTTTAGATGATAGGCTGACTGAGAGAAGCTTCTCGAGTGTCAGAGACAGAATCTACTATATTTTCTCCACCTCACTCGTGAAATCTATTTCTATTTTTATCACCCTCCCACTGAGCTCTCACACTTATTTTCTTGTCTATTCAGAAGGGACCGAACTAAGTCTTAATCACCTATTACAAATCTACGACAATTCTTTCAAGACAAAAAGTCGGAGTTTAACAATAGAGATATCGCTCAGTGTAGACTTTTACTCCGTCCTTGAGCTAGAGATAAGCAAAAAATCAATGTGGCAATGTTCTCTAAGCGTCGCCGATAACAAAGGATGAATCAGTAGAGAGAAGGTTGGGGGAAAAGTGTGACAAGATGAGAGAAGAAAACCTTGAACCATGAACACGAAACAACGATAAGGAGCCTGTGAAAAAAGATAAAAGGAAGAGCACAGGAGAGAAAACGAAGAAGGTCACAGATAAATGTAACAATCGAAGATTTGATTTGTCACACTGTCAATAATAAGATTAATATTTTAGATATTTAATTTGCTGTACATATTCTACGTACATTGAATCATTTTACTGTTCTTTTAGGAGTGCTTTACACAACAAATCATTTGATCGGGGGATTTTCCACAATCGACTAAACGAAATGAATGCCTCCTGACTCTCTAGTTCTGATAGACTATCATTTTAACCAGAAGAAGACTGTATTATTGGTCAGTGACCATGTGTAGCTCCTGAGGATCTCTGTAAAACACAAAGAATAGGTTTACTGCAGCCTCCGGCAAGTCGTAGAAGGCGACTGATATGAATTTTGTATTGGGCTGTCAACTCTTCATGTACAATAAATTGTCACAGAAACCACTGTTTTAAGAGCGTGCGAATAAGCTGTACAAACTTCTGCAGGGGGGGGGGGGGGGGGGGGGGGAACCAGTTACAGTGGTGGCTTCATGCTTGCAGATAGCGCAAAGGAACATATTGATGGTGATTATGATTACCGAGTGACCGTCAAAGACAAATATAAGACGAATAAAGTTATGACTAATAGAGAAAGTTCTCAGCGTTTCTCCACACAAAGGAGAGGAAGAAGTGAATCGTTGTCGTGTGAAAGACACGCTAGTCGACTGAATCCCTAAGTATCACTTGTTAATATAAATATTAACTCATTATCATACTAAACAGAACTGACTGTTATCCAACTTAGTGCGGTGAAAAAAATAAATCGTTATCATTTTGACACATTGTGTTTAGTTCGTGATAATGCTACATCTGAGGAAACATAAAAACCTCTTGATTTTGCACAAATGATTCCGACTCACGCACGTCTAGACTAAACTATTGTGTGTCCTACTTAATGGTAGAATATTACGATTAATTATGTTTTGCTCCCGCTGGACACTAACGGTCTATAAAGACTAGTTTGGCCATGTTTTATTTGTCAATTGTAAAATATAACTTGTTGCCTATAAATTGTCCCATAAACGTCATACAATCTTATACTTTATAATAACCTTATTACACTCACACAAATTGTGACTATTTACAAATAATTTAGCCTTGTAGAACAAGTTGACTAAACGTTCCATTTATGAACATGATACACCCCCTTTTATGTTTTTTTTACACCCTGAAGATGAAATACATATTGACTTTATGTTTATTACTTTGATTATTGCTGAATAATAGTGTTTACTGTAATCGTAAATATTTTTGTATCACTATTTACTATTGCCCGTTTTTATATCGACTGAATTTTTATAAAGAGGTCTAGAAACAACTATGGACATTCTTAAAGGAAAACTAAGTACAGCATTTAAAAAACGATGTCGAGTAATAGAAACATTCGCCACTTGTTGCTTCAGATGTTGAAGAAAGTTGTCTGTAAAATGTCAATTATTTCAAGAGCTTTTGTTAGTATACAAACACAAACAAACAAATCGCGTTTCGAGGACTACCATTGTAACAGATAAACTTCCAGTTATAATCTTGATCATACTTATCAAATTAAATCAACTTGCGAGAACCATTGACTTAATGATCTGACCGGAGAAATATTATCAGATTCAAACAATGGTTAACCTTGAACATTTCATGGGACAGATCTTCTGTTAAAGTGGACCCAAAGCAACAGTTTTGTTATAAAGTGTGGTGATCTTTACTGTAGTGAGTCAAGCAATTGATATTTTTGGCATTGGGCTTCAAAAATCGCATCAAACATTATTTGCTTTGTCAAACAAGGTTTCAAGGATCCTGTCAACAGTAAAAAAATCAGTCTGTTAGGTAAGAAATCATGGTCAATCTTTTTGTCATAGTAGATCTGGGAAAACACACTTGAAATGAAAATAGATAGACGATCTCTTAAAACACATTTTGCCAAGAATTTTTGACAGAATCTATAGTCTTCACTATCAGGAGAGAGACTAAAAATTTAGTATATCCGGTGCTCGGTATGATTGTCTTAAAAAAATAACAGTCGTTTACCATTGCTAAACTGATTTTAAAAATAAGTTTTGTTTACCTGTGGCGGTACGAAATTAAATTTTCCTCCCTATTCGACAGGTTTAGACTTTGGCCAACGTCAGTTAATGTCTTCTGAAGATTTCAATGATTTAACAATGGTTAATCTTGAACATATCTGGGGCCCCATGCAGATCTTGCAGTTCTATTTATTATATGTGTTGTTGTCTTGTTTTTTTTTTTAAATTAGTAATGACTTTGGTTCAGACTTACAGTTTGTGAAGTGAGTTCTTATATTTGTCACCTGTTTCTGCAAAGCATTATTATATTTCTCAATAATATAAAATATTGACCATATCATTTTTCTCCTATCATATATAAATGTAACATGCAGGTCCGTTTTGCAGCTATTTTCTACTGCCATAACTTACATTTGTGAACGATATAAAGATAAGGGAAAGTGATGTTCATGTATATACCTAAAACATCGATTCTATACTTGCTCCTAATTCTACGTTTTTGTAG
The DNA here is from genome assembly GCA_024509875.1 of Oreohelix idahoensis. Lineage (NCBI taxonomy): Eukaryota > Metazoa > Mollusca > Gastropoda > Stylommatophora > Oreohelicidae > Oreohelix > Oreohelix idahoensis. The sequence goes on from JAMPIV010012720.1 coordinate 24,092, forward strand.
GACTGGCAATTGCTGATCTAGGCAGTCCTAGCAAACGTTGATGTTTAATAACATATTTTGTTACTCAGCGGTCAACTATGCACAACTGACGCCATTTGATTCAACTGAATTCCAATACCCTGGTAAGTGCTTACCACCCCATGTCACCATTACTCGTATATCTGGATGGATCACTGCCCTAATCACATTGGTGAGAGATGTCTTCATGTATAAACAGCGCCTCTAAGGTTAGTTTTTGGTGTAATGCTAACATTAGAATGTCCCTACTTTTTTTTTTTCCTTGGCGTCTGTTTATTTTGGCTGTGATACCCTGTTCAACCACAACCACCCATGAAGGGTTTATAAACGAGTTATATTGGGGTATATAAGGGTGTTATCGTCTTCGTGGGTATCTCGTTCGTAGTCCATGGAGGTGATTGGTCATGGGAAAAGAGACCACTAGCTTGATGTATTGGATGCTCTTTGTCCAGTTAGTGATGCCGTGTCGGTTCATTGTGTTTTTTATGTTCATGCTTTCTCTTTTCTGGCTTGTTTGGTTTTGTGCGTTTCTACGCTCTAGTTTTTCTGTTGCATTTGTCTTCTTGCTCTCCTGTAGCTGTCCCAGTGCTTTTTCAATTATCGTTGGTAGTAGCTGTTCTAGCTTTTTCATCGATGATTTCTTCCTACAGTTTGGTTGTTCGTTTTAGTTTCTCGCGTGCCGTTTGATGATATTTCCTCAATGGCTATTCTTTCTGCTTTTCCTATTCTTTTGAGTATTTTTGTGTTTTCTTCTGTCAGCCTCTGTCAATTCTTGACATTCTGCTTTCTGACTTTGCTTGTTGGATTCTTTTCATTTCATCCATAGTGTGTTTTATGTTCTGCATACCTATTTGCATCTTCTCCACTGTCCAGGTTTGTTTCTTCGGGGGCCTGCCTTGCTTCTGTTTTCGATCTGCAGTTTCATCTTCAATTGTTTGACTTCAGCGGTCAGCTGGTTGTAACTGACGTTCTGTCATTCCGTGCGTTGTTTTTTTTCTGAACATCCGCCAGCCACTCTGTGTTTGCTTCCTTGAAGGGGATGTTTTTGGAAACTGACCTCTCTTCAGGATGCTCTTTGTCTCCTGGAACCTCGGGCAGCCTCGGTATCTAGCCCCGTGGTTTCGAGGTGTTTGCACAGGTGCGGTTTGAGTAGTTTACTGCTTTGTAGTTTGTGGTCCTCCTTCGCCTTGGGACAGTCGCGATATAGGTGGCACCTGCCACAATATCGACAGGGACTGCATCTCTCCTGTACGTTTTTCTTTGTGTGTGAGAATTGCTGGCAGTGGAACACTGCATCACCGGAGGGATATATGCCTCTGTCCTCTTTGATGTCTCTTTGATGTGTCAGTCTTTCAGGTCCTTGTCTCTCGCTTCAATAGTGGACTACCACCAGATTGGTATCTTTTCCATTCCATGTCCTTAACCTCTCGACCTGTATGACCTGGGCACCTGTGTTTTCAGACTGTAAGCAATCTTGGACTTCACTATGCGGACATCCCTTTGTATCCCACCCCTCTTAGCTCAACCAATCTTTTTTGTTGTCTTGTTGGAGGGGACTCATTACTTTTATCTGGTGGAGGGCAGCAGAAATTCTTTCGGTCCGGCCCTCCAGTTTTGTCCATCAGTGAAATTGTCTTATCAGTGTGTTGATCGAAAGGCACGATCCTTTTTCGTGCCTCCGTACCTTAGAGATGCTTCTCCTGCTGTTATTGTCTCTAGGATGTGATCACTTTGTCTTATGGTAGGGCCCTGAGTGAGGACCTCACCTCCAGACATCTGAGGATCTTAACGCTCTTCTCCTGTATCTCAGCTGTGTTTGCCTGTCTTGTTTGCCTTTGTTCCCTCTTCCTTCTTCGGTCCCGGTCAGGACAAAGAATCATGCACCTGTTTGCTGTCGGAAGGAGCTTTTTCTTGAGTAATGGGCTTTTGGGGCAGATTAGTGTTCAGCTACTTTTTTCACCCGGAGATTAGGGTCTGGTTGTTTGCCACCTCGGGGTTATTGTTGTTGTTTTCTTCGGCTCTCGACGGTCTGGTGGTTGTTTTGTTGTGACGTTTAACACATCTCTGCCGCTTGGTGGGGATTTTCCGTCACTGGGTTACGGATAGCGTCTTCGATGCCAAGGTCTGGCACGACGGGCGTGCGACGTTGGGGTGGTGACTTTGCGTAAGTTTGTCCCCTTTGCTCCCTCTGGAGCCTCGTTACTTATCATCATAGTCATTGCGAGTATTTTTTTCCAAGGCTTCAAACTAATTTTGGGTTCGAAATAAGGTCTTTTCCTTTGCGAGGCTGTCAATGTGTCTGGAGCTGTTTTCGCTCGGCTTCCCAGGAGGCCCGGCCTCCACGCTTTTTAGCACTTGGGGCAGCCCTGCTCTTCCGGCAAATTTGATCTTGTCCCTTTTCCTTCGAAGCTTCGGGTCGCTCATCGGTCGTAGTATCGAGGTTGCGTTGTTCGTCTTCTTGAGAAAGACTGGCCACGACGCTAGTGAGTTGGAGTATTCGTGCTCTCTGGTTGACTGTTTTGTTCTTTTGCAGGGTTCTTGTTTGATGCTGCTGACAAGTGTTTTTGAGGGGCTTGTGTAGACTTTCCTCTTTTTCGCTTGTGACTTGGTACGAGTCATATTTATTATATTGCTATGTATAATGATCCGTTGGGTGAGCGCTGTGTACGTCCTGAAAAGGACGCTGGTTATAGTGCTGTCTTGATTGACCATGTCCCTACCTTACATGAAAAGATGGCTAGATATTCTTATGATAATGCTATCATTAGTAAAATTCCCTACTTTGCATAATAGACTGCCGTGATATTCTTATGATAAATGGTTACGCTTCATTCTTGCACATAGGTGTACGTTCTATCGGAAGGTATAGCTATGCGCAATAGATGAGGCACGATAACGCACAAGTATTTTAAAAGCGCCCTATGCATTTTTAAAGTGGTGACGTAATTTTAAATAAATTCCTGACGTAAGTGACGTCGTTGCTTTAGATCTAACCGTCATCCTTCGCTCCTTTTGCTTGTGTCCGGTCGATGACGTGAGGGATGTGTTCTTTCGTGGCTCCAGAAATTATATGTTAATGTCCACAGGAAAATTCATTGATTAGCTGTTGACCGCAGCTTTATTTATGCCAATAATGCACGGAAATATTTATGGAGAGTATCTATTATGATTCCGTCAAGTTTTTGAAGACGACAGTAACATTTTAATAATATGCGTGGACTCTATTATCTTTATGACGGCTAATTGCCAGCTCATTAATTTTTTTAGACGAAGGACGGATAAAGGAACTACGTCTATGATTTTAAAAACAAATGATCTTCTGATTTCATCTCTATGGCAGCCTTGTTACAGTAAAAGTGTGTATTAAACGTGTTGAAAACTTATGAACTCAATCACGTTCATTTTCAAGATAAAGGGAACCAACATCTAGGAAAGGAGGAAAAGACGGTAAGTACGGGCAGGCGTGAATTCTGATCGAATCAAAGGATAGTGATAGCATCAGTAGTGTCTTTTCAAATAAGAAAGTGATTGGCGACTAAAGGCTGAAAAATACTATCAAGGAATTCAGAAATTCGTTCAGTGGATAAGAACAGGCTGAAACACAATAGGCCTACCAAGGTTTAGTAATTTTATATGCACCTTAGGAAGCATGTAAAAGGAAGGCTTACCAAGACTTACTTTCAAAAAATATGGAGAAATAAAAGCACCAGAAGAAGAGAAGATCATCATGTTGCAAGCCCACGGATAGTCTTATAAACAGTAAGATTATTCCGGACTGTTACATCACTAGAACAAGGTGAGTAAAAGGTGGTGTTACCTAGCTGTGTAACTCTTTCATAAGTGTATAAGTCCTTACGCCAAACACCCAGATTTTTTTTTTTTTTTTTTTTTTTTGCACCACCTTTGTCTGCCAGCTTGATGATAACATATCCTCACGTTTTTAAGGGCGTGACAATGCCCGCCATTCAGAAGACGTAAAGGTTAATTTTACCACATGCTCATGAATCATAAACTGTGCCGTGTCATATGGGTCTTGCTTAGGACTAAAAATTCTAAAATACAGAATTTAACTTCTTTTTATTGGGCCTTGTGTGGCTAGGGATGTTTAATTGTTTGTTGCTTCTTGTGTGACATGCCAACAAGTGGGAGACAAAAGGTGCTTATCATACAGCACACATTCAAGCGACTAACATTCCTATACGACCGTTTGAAAAAAATGGCCGTTGACATAATAGGCCCATTATCAGGTTATGTTGGCCAGAGAATATAGATATGTCCTGTCGTGCATTGAGATGGCCAGAGGCGATAACTATTAAACACATTACCACCTACAGATGTTGCGGATGCTCTTTTTCTTGTTTTCACTAGACATAGGTTTCCCAGATAAACTCTTATTGAAAGTTGGATACACAGGGAACACAGTTTGTTTCAAACGTCATGTCAAAGGTTATGCAGCTATGTAAGATAGATAGATCTTCTTAGCTCCGTGCAGTGTATCAAGCAATGTCAAACGGCATGGGTAGAGCGGCTAAATTAAGACGCTTAAATTGATTGTGGGTAAGGTAAGCAGATAAAAATATCCCACAAGACATGGACCGAGTATTACCGCCATTTTTTAGTTGGCATATCGGGAAGATTACCGAATGAACACACAGATTTCTCTCCCATTCGAGCTCGTTTTTGGTGCTCAGCCAAGAGGGCCCATGTCATTAATAAAAGATCTCCTGTAGGATCTGAGGTGGACTCAGGAAGTCCAGTCAGTAGTCCTCTACGAATACGTTATCAATCTCAGACGGTAGAAAATGATTGATGCTTGTCAATTAGCAATTTAGTCGTCAGGTACTCCTAAAGAAAAGAAAATAAAGAATGTAGACACTAGGACAACAAAAGAAAAACAACAGTCAAAGTGGCCTTTTTACACCAGGACTCGAACCCGGACCTTCCGTGCAAACAACCCCGCCTAGCTTATGCAAGGCGAAAACATTATTATCCCACACGGACATCTAGGCATTAACTCAAAAAATGATGCTTTCGATGACCCGGTTCATTAGTGCGAACCGCAAGAAACAACACCGGAAGTTTACAATGGGCTGCTCAGCATTATTATTGGACGAATCACTTCTGTTATATTCCTCCTATTATACAAGTATAAGTCAGTCCACACACAGACAAAGACCTTAATCTTGTGTCTAGTATATGATAGTTAGACTTAAAAACAGTTAGAGTATCGAACAGAGGGTAGGTTTGTAGTATTCTATAACACTGTTATAACATATAATGGAAAGTGGAATAACCCGAGGCACTTTAAACAGTAAATAAATATGACAAATTAACGTCAGTAAGCTTTACCCAAGACTCGAACCCCAGTACCATCTGTGCGAACCACCCCGTCGTTGAACTATCGCAAGCAAATCACCACTATCCTCACGGCCATCTTAGGCATCAACCTGAATAATTTGAGTGCTTCGATAACCGGGTCATCATTGTGCGAACCGCAAGGGACATATATCTATATACTTTATAGATATTAGATATTTATATATATATATATATATACTATATATTATAGTATATATATCATATATATTTATATATATTCTGGCACTTGTCTTTCCCTAAGGGAAACAAATAAAACAAGTACGTTGTCTTCTTGGGCCTTGTAAATTTCTGCCGGTAAATTCATGACCAAAATATCTCTTCCAGTTAACTTCGCGTTTTGTTCTACGTTGCTTAGAAAAGGTAAATATCTCCCAACATAGTTTCGGTGGACACCATGCTTGTGACAACCACTTTTGCATTATGTTTAAACACTATTTTCTATCCTGAACCTATTCTAAAACTGGCCCTGATCCTTGTTTACTTTCATCATCAGAAAACAGATGCGTCCCTTGAGCGGGGTGGGGGGGGGGGCATTGGGTTCCTCTGATGCAAGAAAGTAAATGGAATTCTTCATCATATTTTATGTATATATCCAGGAATGCTGTCCAAGGCAGAATGCATCTATCCCATCCTTTTGAGAGTTGAGTTACTTTAAGCACCATTTGTATGGGTCGGTATGCTAAACTACAAACCGCTATCTTCTGGGCTATACGTTTCTACATTTAAAACTGGACCAGAATGCTCCTCGCCTATCTATCAGAAATCCGACACTTCCGTAGACGCAAGATAGTAGCCCTTTACGCCATTTTACGCTTTCAAGGCTTTTTGACTACACCAATCGCATAATTTATAAGGATGAAAGCCAACGTCGTGGCGGATGTCTTGTTACGACTGTTACACAGAACTGAAAAAACTCTTTGATGCTTGAACCTAAGTCAGTATAACTCATATCCTTGATTAGATGGGTCAACTTTTCATGAATTTAAACAGGATCCACACTTGAACTAGAAATCATAGAGAAACAATGATGCTAGTCAGTCTGCTGAGGTCCGGGAAAACTGTTGGTGAATTACTTATTACATGATGGATACTGGTAGACAAAATCCATACTATGGACATACCATCATTACTCAAAGTACTTTGGGGGGGCTAACAATGCGACTTATGGGACCCATAACTTTGCCTTTCATAACATTTATGCTTGTACTTCAAGGGAAACATGTGCCAATAATCGGTTATCAAAAATGACATTTGGGACCTCAAGACGCTGCAAATAGAGACCCGCCAGTCAGCGACTTCATTAGCTTGACTAGCCTTTGTCGTCAGGACAAGTGACACCAGACTTGGTCAAGACGTGCTCCACCTCCACGGTTGGTGGGGGTCCTGGAAACAGTCTGGAGCAGTGCGGGCTGGCTGAAGGAGCACGGATCGCAATTGGAAGGCAAACCCGGTCCTGAAAAATGCCGTGCAGAATCGGATGTGTCGACCGAAAGTGCGATATACACAGCTACGTTGTAAACGACACAACGCAACCACCATCCTTTTCAGGGCGAACGGAGAAGAAGAAGAAGAAGAAGAAAAATGACATTTAGAAGCGTAACACTCAAAAATTACATTGAAACATTCATACCACGCATTAACGACTACGTCGCAGCAAGTTCAGGCCAATTATTACCAAGTTGACATGTGTTGACCAATGTATACCTTATAGCTACACCAGACATGCTCTCCTTGTGCTGAAAATTTTAACACATTTGCTTTTTTTTTTTTTAAACCCACGGACACACACTTAAGGGTGAAACGCCCGTGTCCAGGGAACTGTTCAGTTCATGCCTTGTTCGTACGATATCACGATGATGATGATGGAATAAAGACTAGGTGAGACACGATAGCCTGTTTCCCATCATCATACTTTCCATGATCATTTTTTATCTTATTAACCATCTAATGTAAGGTAGGTTTGTCACATTTTCATGATATTTTTCATTAATTAGTGACCGTATAATGGAATTAGACCTGACTTGAATTTCACGAGTTGACAATTGTGTCTAGTTGGCCGTCATTTTCACCTGAAAACTTTAAATTTTTTGTTTCTGGGGGCCGTGGGGTGATTTGATGTGTTACACGCTTCATTCTTGGCACATAGGCGTATGTTCTATCGGAAGGGTAAAGCTTGCGCAATAGATGAGGCACGATAACGCACCAGTCCAGTATTTTTAAGGCGCCATATGCATTTTTATAGTGACGTAATTTTAACATAAAAATTCTGACGTAAGTGACGATCTGTTTTAGATACTAAAACCGTCATCCTTCGCTCCATTTCTGTTGTGTCCGTCGATGAGGTGGTGGATGTGTTCAATTCGGGCTCCAGATATATGTTAAGGTCCACAGGAAAGGAAAATTCATTGATTAAGCTGTTGACCGACAGGCTTTAGTTTATGTCAAATAATGCACCGGAAATTATTATGGGAGAAAGTATCTAATTATATTCCGTCTAAGTATGTTTGACTGGGACGAACGACAGTAACATTTTAAGAAATATTCGTGGACTCTATTATTTTATGACGGCTTATTGGCCAGCTCATATTTTTTTAGACGAAGGACGGATAAAGGAGTTGCGTCTATGATTTTAACAAATGCTCGTCTGATTCATCTCTATGGAGCTGATGTTACAGGAAAGTGTCGTATTAAAACTTGTATTGAAAAACTTATGGACTGAATTCACGTCATTTTTAAGATGTGTACAGTGTTCCAGTTTCAAGTTCTGTTATGCACTGCATTGATATGTTCCAGCCAACACGTAACTCCAATCAATGCTATTATAACAATGTCTTGGCCAGGTCTTTTCATGTAAAGTAGGGAACATGTCTACATTTCTTTGGTATACAGCAAAAGATACTACATATATTAAACAAATTATGATAAATGCTTTGATTCAACACATGCAGTTAAAATGTGAAAACTTTATTGCTCATTGCACAAAGCGACTACGGGAATGAATCTAGGCCAAGAATAGACTGTGAAAGAAACAAAAAAACTCTCGTTATCAATATAAACCCTAAATTAGGCAATTCAAGACAAAGAGAATTAATATCCTAGATTTGGACTGCGTGTGACACTATCCAAGAAACGGGGGAACCCTAACAGCTATGTTTACTCTAAATTGATTCCAGCGTTATGTGTCGAAACTTGACCAAGTTAAAATTTAATTTTCAAAAAAAATCATTAGTTTAGTTTGGTTTGCGTATTTCTAAGGACTATCTTTCATTGCACACGGTCTACTCCATCTGTGCTCCGATTCTCCACCCCTTAGATACACCAATGGAGGATCCTCAGCACAGCGCTACGAACTCCGAAGCACCGTTGGAGATAATCCCAAATGTGTGTATTTAGGAATCAAACATCTATATAAATAGTTTGTTGTTGATGGGTAGGTTTCTAATTTTTACATTTTTGCCAGTGGCAGCGGGGACCATGATGGGTCTATTCATTACTGATTTTCCTACACTGCCGTGGGTTTTTTGACGTGCTGCAACTTTGCACTCACGGACCTACAAATTTTTTCGCCTGTTGCATTCGAGAAGGGTTAGGCATCCGATCTCTCTCCCCAGCAGACCGGCTGGGAGGGGGGGGGAAGAGCTATGACATCATTTAGGGACTGTCGCACTAGAGAGTTTGATCAATAATTTTTCTATATTCTCTTATTTTTTTCTACCCGTGTCATCTAGATTTTATTATCAATCTTTATCCTCTCTTTCCTGTGTTTTTCGCATTCGTACGTTTGCGACTAAAAACATTACTATTTCTTATCCCATTCAAAACTTTCGCATGGTTTACGTTACCCTCATTTAGAAACGCAGTAGATTACCTAACGTGTCAGTCCCACTTGCACGAGGTTAGATTAATTTGGTGGGAATTTCCAGTCTATCAGACATTTATGGGCAGACAAAATATGTCTACATTTGCATTCTGTCACCGAGAGTTTTTTGTCAGGCTAGCATCACCGGCAAAGTCGTTGAAAATTGCCCTCTGTAGTCCTAGACATCAGCGCTCACTGGTCCGATAGTTTAGAAAGGAGGTGTGAATCGCGCCTGAGCCATTCTACGCTCAGAGCAGACTGAGTGTCTGGCATTTCGCACTCTGACACTTGCGCGATCACGGTCCAGATGAGTGTTAGACTGGAGGTGTGAAGACGCACTGGTGTCTCTGTTTCTACGTGCATAGCGTCTAAGAGAATCGTAGGTGTTAGGAGTGGGGAGGAGAGATCGGGTTTTTAGAAATAGTAGGAGCCATTTGTCTGGTTTAAGATATTAACCAGTGTTTGAAACTAGATTTCCTCTTCATTCTCATATTGAGCCAGATAGACGTATGGTCACTTCGTTTCTAGATACTTAAACTTATAAGTGAAAAAAAACTCCATAGTTTCGTATGTGACTACCGTAGTTCTGTGTTGGAGGGAAACTTATTATATATATCATATATCTAGATAGTTTGGCAAGTGATTAAGAGGTCCCAATCCCCTATTTTATACCTAACTTAGTTTCTTGTTTGTTCAGAGTTGGATTAATTTATAAAGTTCAGTTTTGATATATCTCTAGCTGATGAGATTACAGTCGGAAACCAACATAATAAATTAAAATTTCTAAGGCTTAAAATCATTGTAGCTATGTCATGAATTTAATTTAAACTGCCTAAAATAATCAGAAAGAGAATAATTTTTCTAAACTAAAAACTTATAAAAGCTAGATGCCTCATGATAGTTGAACAGGAATACAAGGTCATGTATTCCTAATTCTGATGATTGAATTTTTTTTTTTTTTTTATACATCACTTATTTAACGGCGAAATTTAAAACGTCTAGGTACTAGCGCTACGCTTGCATGTTCCAAACTGTAAGTTTATATCGAGTTACATACATAGGGTAAAATTTTTCATATGTGTTTTTTCTTTAATCCGTGGGAAAATACTGGGGGTAAACCCAAACTTTGCCGGCGTTTAGTAACAGAGATCATACCTGTGAGAAACATAAACATTTATATATCGATTTAACCACGTGGGTTTTTTTCAAGTAACACCTGCTCGACAGGGCGTGTGCCTTCAGAGATAGACAGAATACCTAAGCCTCACTAACGGGTTTTTTTAAAGAATTAAATGCTTATACCTGGCGCCTTTGAGACAAATTCATATTTCCTTCACAATACTCTAATGCACATGCTGCCTGGTGTGGCGAGGAATAATTACAGAAAAAAACATTAAAACTTTTCCGACATTATTTGACCAAGTGTGGTGGTGAACCAGAGATCGCTGTTTGAAGAGAAGTTTGATCCCAACGGTCATCTTCCTAATTAAGGGGAAACACGTGTTTCTGACACTGTGTGCCCGCTGAAACCCTAACTCTTTACCCTCGTGCATAAGTGACATTAACTTAAAATCTGTAAAGAAAGAACGAATCGCCTGAAGAGGACGCTCCCCGGACACTGGTGAATTGAAACCAATATCTGCCAGAGCTGGGTATCACTTCGATCCACAGTTAGGACAGGATTAAACGAAATTATAGTGTACACTTAAGGCTTATGCGCCAGGGACGGCGAACTCAACGCACGATTGTAGGATAAGGTTGTGTTGGGACAGGGCCCTGTATGAAAAGAACGAAGTGAAGTATTAACTGAGGAATGTTTCTTTGGTTTGAATATCAATCACTTTGTAATTTTTTCCATTATGCAAGATTTAGTTGACTACACTATATTTTTCTTGTAGAGATAGATACTTGCTATCAAAAGTCAGATTCATACCTTCAAAAGGGGCAAAATATTAGACCCAATTCATATGTATCTTGACTCTTTGGACTATATCGTTCGCTCCTAACGGGACTGGGTTGGGTCTAAACATCGAGGGAAGATCATAACTGTGGGGTCTTTATCATTTCCTTGTGTAAAAATTCCCTATGGATTTTATATGAATAAATTGTATTATGCTTTGAAGTAATTTATGTGATGTGAATGGGATTTTAATGTTAAGTTAAAACAGCTCTTAAAGCTAATCACTGTTGGGTCAAGGCTCGGTACTAGTATAATCTATATAATCGATCTGTTTATTAGGGTTTCCCACGTACTGTACTCTAAATGTCGTCGTGATATGTGCGTAGCACTGGATGGATAGAATAATAAATAAAAGATGTCATAGATTTATTTATATTAGAAATATTTTTATATATAGATATAATATAATATAGAGAAATAAATATGAGTAATAAAATATATTATATATCTCATCTTGAGAACTGTCTGACGCCTCTATATCGTCCGTAGAAATGAGGTGAAACAGAGAGAAGATTCTCGTTTTGCAGAACAGCCTCTTTCTCAGTCTATACAACCCCTCACTCGTGGAAATCTATTGCAATTTGACTAAGCTCTTCACACTGTGACTAGCTCGTATTCATCCAAATCCTATTTAGATAAGACCAACCCAATCTTAAGTTCCCCTAATCAGAAATCTACACAAGGGACACATGGTTTTATCCTCTCTTGAATAATACTATCTTTATCAATAGATTAGATTCCCTCAGTCTGGAGCTTTCGCACCCGTACCCTATGAACTTGGCGAGGCTACTCGGCGTACCTCTTACCAACCTCGACCTCACCATCAATCATTTAAAAACATTTAAGGTAACTGCATAACCGGTCTAGAAAAAATGTTACCATGCTTTCGTTTATGATTGCGTTCTTTTAACATTTCCCGGGCCCGTTAAACGTTTGTATGGCGCTTGCTACGATTTTCATTCTCTGAGTTTATCGTTCCATCTTGAGCGACTACTAGGTAAAAAAAAGCTATCTCCAGTAGTGGCCTGCCTCCGTTCTAACGGCAGTCTCAGTAAAGACGAGCTCTCGGACAAGCTAATAGTTCTGGTTAAAGATTATCCTCTTCAGTCCAAAACGATTTTGCATTTCTCCAATTCCTATTCAATTCTTGAAAAAGACTAGGGTCTCATGGAGGCTCTACCAGCTGCAGCCTCTCCACATGCCTAAAGGCGCGCAGTCACAAGTAAGCATGTTCGGAGCTTTACGAGTCGTTCGATTAAGCGAACTCATCATTCATCTCAGCCCAACCCGTCAGGTCGTGACAGGTGCCATGGTGGAAGCAGTCAGCATACAGGTCCTCCCACTCTCGCTCTAACCGGGCTCAGCAATGCGTCACAAGTAGTGAAGCCAAGAAACCGTGTCCCTGCCCATAGCTTTAGTAGTCTATCGAGTCCCAGTATATTAAAAGCAGGTCATATGCGATTTTCCTCTGTCATCCCGGTTTAACCTTCGATCTTGATCCAGTAAGGATCTTTCGAAAGGGAGTCGATTCGACGAGTTACATGCCAACCCTACGGCAACTGTCGACCAGTAGTTCGACGATTGACAAAAGTGTCGTTTTCTTGGTGACCTCGTCATAGTTTTTGGTTTCGATCGTTTTCTCTCGTTAACGATTAGACATTCTGTAGTTTATCTTCATCTTGATAGGAAATGCCCCAAATCGTCTATAACATTTATTCCAGAAAGCCTGCCATCTTTTTGCAGCGCCGTATCATGCATTGAGTTCCAATATGCCCTCACACCCAGTGACAGTAAGCCGAATAATTATATCAAGTGATTTGTTAATATAATTTAATCTCTTCAGGTTTAACGATTTACTTTCCAATCACGATTCTCAAACCTTTATCGAGTGGGTCACTGAGCGCCATCATCAAACTTTGTACATGATGTCTTTACTGTTATCTTCCAGTGCACTACATATAGTGAACCCGAATATTTAAAGGGGTAACTCGGTTCTAAAGTTTGCCCATTAAACGTAACTGTGTCGAACATGTCATCTTAGAGCTATTACTATCTCAATAGTCTTGCGTTTCTTTCTGATAGTTGGCAAAGTCCAGCCCATACGTTCTTATTATTGACAAGTCTCCAGTCTAGAGGGAAGGTCATTTGCGATTTCTGATTCTCTGGTTTTCTTCATGCTATCAATAAGTACCATCACAAAACGTAGGTTGCACAGAGGTCGGCCCTCCAATCGATAATGGTTGATTTAGTTATCTAGAGAGCCTCTAGTCAAGAATATTTCTAGATATATAGTAAACAGGACACGTTAGACAGGATTTACATTTTCTCTGGCGAACTCTACAGTGGTTGAAGATTACTATTCTTCAAAAGGTTGTCAGTTGGCTCATCGAGGAAAACAAGCACGGATTCGTCACATGTATAGGCTGCTTCAATGATATCTATGATTTTGCGAGTATCAATTCTTTGAATTTTATTCATACTTGCCATTAGCCTTCATGCCAGAGTCTCAGATCGAGCATCGGCCTTCCGGCAGTCACAATAACCGTCCCGATGGAAGTTTATGAGTATAAAACGGTGATGGGATGATTAGGAGATTTTTTCGAATAAGTAATCTAATATTAAGTGATTTGTTTCTGAGGTACTTCGTTTTGGTCTAGAAGCCACCTGTCCTACAGGACTAAGATGGGAGGAGGCTTCTGAGGGTCTGTTTTATTCTGTTCAAAATATCCTTAACCTCACCTTACTTGGATGGCGTGGGTAAGCTAAGGTGCTGGTTATTTCTGTGCACTTTTTTAGATTAGGGGGGGTTTGATGGGATTACTAATACATGATGTCCATTCTATGGTGCCATTTTTTTTTGTAGACATGTCCAAATGCTATCTGCATGGTTTGTTTCAATGATATTTTACGCTATAGTCTGTTGTTCCTCCATACTGTGACTTAGAGCTCTCTGGTGTTTATATTATAGGACACCCGGGGACTTCCCTCCTTTCATCGAACATATACCCTGTCCGGACTTGGTCCCTGATGTCATTGCTGCATTCCTGGAGGAGTCTCCTTTTTCGGCACCTTAAAGTCTAGTTAATGACCTAAGTGGCAGTGTCAAGATGTAGTGGGTTATAAATTTCTTTACATATTCTGTCCACCTTCTCATTACAGCGTTTTTTCATGTACCTAGCCCCATTGCTAGTCGATGTAAGCAACTACAAGAGAGAACCCGGACAGATGGCGAAAGGCGACGACTGTACGGATTACGACATGTACGAACTGGAACATCAATTTGGGAGAGAATAAATGGGAAAAAAAAAGAAGAATGAGCTGGTGGAAGGAGGATAGGATGTAGCAAAAGTAGAAAATCCTGTGCTATACCGGAAACAAAGGGTGAAGACACGGAGTCATGGATCTCGAGGCTAACACGCTGCTTCCTTACATTGTGTTCCACATCTGAAAGAGCTAATGAAGCGTGGTTGCATTAAAGTTGCCAAATAACCAAAAAGAATAATCACAAGTGATGAAAGTAGTCTCGGAGCGCATGATAGTTATAACTACAAGAGGATAACCATGGTTGGTTGGTGCGAGGGAGGGGGGTTCCATGATGAGGAAGGGGGGCTGATTTTGCGTAGGTTGGTGTGGTACTTTACGGGGAGCCTGTGTGGCATAGGTAGGGTGGTCAGGGTGGTGAGGAGATAGGAAACAGAGACAACGGGAAGGTTCGTTGTTTTTCTGCTGAGCGTTTTTGTCAGAAGGACAGTGCTATAAGTACTGCCTAGATGAAAGTATCATCTCAGCCTCTGATTTACTTTTAGCCAAGATCCCTGGAAAAGACAACTAAATGGTTAGTTTATCCGTCCGCCACCGCCACCATGAACAGATACTCTCAATTACATTAAAGCGAACACCTTAATTTTTGCAGTGCGAGACAAATCTGATCATCTATCAAACACAAAGTTTCACCCAGATAGTCAGAGATCGACTTTGACCATTTGTTATAGGCGCTAGTCAAATAGTCCTGGGATGCTAGAGTCCAGAGGGGGCCAGTAGATTAGAATTTTTTGTTTTTTTTACCCGTACAATGATGAGGAAGAACATTTGCAACGTTATTAGCCTCAGCCTAGACTTCGCCCATAGTTCTAGTCGCATGAAGCATTACCCAAATTAAACACACAGTGAGGGAAATGACATGAAAGAACCTACAAGCTGCAAGAAGCCAGGTACGACGGGATGAAACCATCTGATCAGTTCTTAATGCTACAGTGTTTGGTGTATTCAACACAGAAGAATCGGGCAGTATCACTTGATAACACTCCTGCTAAAATCAAGACATGCATACATTTGAGGCACTCTGCAGAAGCAATTGGTAGTGTAGGTTCCTGCTTGGAACATTTAAACGTAGGACACGCTTGGTGACTATGAGGAATTCAAAGAGAAAATAAGACGAGAAGAAAATGCAATGGAACAATACTTTTAGACTAAAAACACCGCTCTGGTGACGGAAATGGTTGAATGTGTTAAAAATTGAATACTCACAAGAACAGAAGCAAAGAACAGTTACGGTGCTAGCAGCAGCAAATACAGAAGTCTTTCTGAAAAAATTAGGAGAAAAAGCTAGCAAAATAAGAAGCGCAAGAAATCCAGAAAATGTGGTTCTATAAGACCCCAAAAAGAACATAGGAAGAAAAACAATCCCTCACTCAAATTTATAAATTACAAACCAGAGGCAATTGCTTACTGGCCACGAAGGAGTAAGGAAAAGATGGAAAGAGATATTTCTCAGAACAGCTCCTTGGATGGTGCATCATGGTGAAGCATCATAAAATGATAACCACAATCACAGGAAGAGGAAACCAATGGTGATAAAAGATGACATAAAGATGGAATAACTGAAGGCAGCAGCACTGAGAAAAATCAGAGATGGGCCAAAGCAGCAAAGGGCATTGATGATTATAACACCAAATGGGTAAGTCCATGGAAGACATCAGGCGACCTATGACTCTTAAGGATTCACAGCACGTTAGTGCTACAAAGACCAACAAAGATGTGGGAGATTTGCCCATCCTACCACCAATTTTCCCAAAAAGGGTTACAATCGACAATGTGGAAACCATAGAGGCATATCCCCTACTACAGTGTCCCTGATAAAATCTACTGCTAGAAATCCTAGAGCAGAGACTCTCGACGCCTTGCACTGAGCCACAATTGAGATGAGATCCATGGCGGATTCCGAGCAAACCGCAGTACTCAAGACCTAATCTTCACACTCAGACAGCTGAGTGAAAAGGCCCTTGATATAAAAGATCACACTGAATGAAAACATGCCTATCAATTCAGTCTTGCCAATTTTAATTTAAGAAAGTTATTAGAATTATTCTGAAAAAAAACATGGTTAACATGTTCCAGCACATAAAATTTGCTCTTCTTCAATACTTTCCTTAGAACACCGGCCGTCCTTGATCACCATTCTTGTTAATAATTAACGTCTGATAAGCTTCAATTAGCCTTGATCTCACACATGTATATGCAGTTTTTTGTGACTTATGGTAGTTGACAGATGGAGGGGAACCCTAATACAACGAGGAACTGGAGAATCAGACAGCAGAACTGCGAAGATTTTTAAATAGAAATTTATGCGAAAAAAAAAACTGAGAAGCCGAAGGCGACGGTAACGATACGGAATGATGTTGATTGTGTTTTAAATGAAACTAGTATCATTCCTTCGTCCCCAAGCCTCTTTATCACATCATCCATACTGTTCCTGTTGTAATATATCTTCACCCCCGACATGATATATTTTATTGCTCTGTATTTTATTTATGTATGCATTTTGTTTATTAAAATCGCGATGACACATTTTTGTTTACGGCCTAATTTGCAAATTGGTCGTTCAGTAAAGTATAAGACAACTTGTTCTTCAGTAAAGTGATAGGACATATATGTTGGTGATTATGATCAAGACTTGTAATCGTATCTATTGAAAACATTTAATAACAGATGAAATTGGAGGACCAACAAATAAATGTGACCACTTCCATCCAGGCTACTTCCCTTATTGAAGTCTAGGATTTTATCTATTATTTTTTTTTAACCATGTAATATATTAATTACAAAAACACTTGTTTTTGACGGGGGGGGGAAAAACCAGTTCTGATGATTCAATGCCTCCATTTGTAAATCCTCTGTATAGGATTTCCCTTATCACTACAAATAAATAATTAAGCAATGAAACCTCAAGTACTAGAGGCTTGCATAGAAGAACTAGTTGATCAACCATTAACACTTTTATGACTGCCACACGAATCAAAACGCTATGATACACCAATACGTAAGGGAAATAAATCAGAAGCTAGTGACAATAATTTACCTAGTACTACAAGCAAATCCTTTCGCGTCCAGCACCACCTCGAAGTTTTATTGATTCCGTGAGCTTCTCATGGAATTCTATGTCTCCTAATGGAATCATCTAACCGATCGATCATGAGGGATAGGCCAGAAACAACAAAAAACACAAAAAATTGCATCCGCCAGTTTTTAGCCAACAACCTTACTCCATTTTAAAAATTGAGTTTTGAAGAAACAGCAAATACAGCCCCAACCTGATCTTTGAAGAAATTCGCAAAGGGAGTGTATAAAGGTTAAAAATAGAAATCTGCGGGCAACCTTCACAACATGAAAATATAAAATGATTATTGAATTTCAAAATCGTGACAAACGATATCACCTGAGACATTTCTCATCATTTGTAAATACCTCAATTAAGATTATTACAGTGCCAACGAACGATTAGATACAAGTACAAAACACGCAAGACAAACGACAAAGAATCTATCTAAACTAATAGATTAACCCAATGCTATGCATTTTACAACCATACTTTAAACCAGGTCGCAAACTTTTAGGTAGTAGTCGTGCGAGTAAATTGCAAAAGATCACTCAGCGTGCCAACCCTAATCCACCACATTTTTTATAAACAACAATATTGAATCAATTTAAAAATGATCTTGTATTAACATGTAATCCGATACATTAAAATAACTAGTCTATTCTTTGTAATTATATCAATATTTTATTATTAAATAGGTAACAAATAACAATACAAATATTATGTATTAGGCAAAATTTAAGGTTCTTAACAATTAGTTTTTGTGAAAACTTTATAATAAAGATTGCCATATGTAAATTTTTTAGTACAGAAAGTCCAAACAGTTGAAGAACAAAAACAGTTAATAAACTAAACTAAAAACACGTTAGTAAAATTGTTAATTTGACGAAATCAGTGGATTATTAATTGATCTGATCATTAATCAATTAATGGACCCGCGGGTCCTTGCGTCTTCCTGGTTAATGTTCAAATCAGTGCCTGTATTATATTAATTTATTAGCTTCACACATGCTTCTAAAATTACATGTTTAGCACTTCCTTGGACTTAAAACATGCTTTCAAGTTGAGAAAAGTTGGTTCACATATAAGTTGACTCCAAAAGCCGAAAGTAAGCAAATGCAACTTTCCTTCAAAGTGGTGAACGCTTCACAGGGATGTCCAGCATTTTAGGATGGCAGCTTACTTTCAAGCAGCTTCCTTCCATAGGTTTTTCGCCTATTGCTACAAATGTATCGGCCATAACTCTGATGCCTTGAATTCGAAGTGGTTGCATTTTCTGAATTGTCAACATCCATCCACTCAAAAAAGAGATAGGTCAAATCGGATGATAGTATGTCAATTAATCGGGCTTGTGTGGGAAAGTGGATGAATTATAATATGTATAGGGACTTAGTGTACTTGAACTGAATCAGCTGTGAAGGTATCTGTAGCTAATACTGTAGTTGTTATTAACAGATGACCATACCTTGCACCCCCAACAATTAATCTAACCCTCAGACTAAATAAAATTATATATAACCTCATCAGAATTATTCTGGATTATTGTGATGGACTTTATACGTTATAATGTATAGGTTAATTAAAATGATTAAATTGTAAAGAATCAACAACAACACACCATACATATCAGACTATTTAAAATTTATTTAATTACCACTCCCCCTTTACAACACTGTTTACCAGACATTGACAAACTCCACACACTCACACCCTAGAAACTATCTTAAAAGATTCAATGAATAAATTCAGATAAGATAACAGATGAATGATTTTTCGACATAATGATCCTGATTCAACTACACAGTGAACCAGGCAATCATAATAACATTAATACAAATATTACACATTTTAAAATGTGTCTTTGCATAGACAAACAATATTATTAAACTAGTGTGTGAGTGGTGATGTGGTAAAATGAGGTAAGTACTGGTTTTGTTTCTTCAAGATAGATTCTTTATAGACATCATGACTGCAAGCGTTGTTCTGGTTGAACTAGTAAAGGAAGTGTTACTCAGTTTCCTTCGATTAAAACATTAATTAACCGCCTCTTTAATTAATTACAAATTCTTTTAAGAGGAGGTGTACTAATTGTTGAGCTCTGTTGCCACGAAGGCTTATCTTTCGTGAGGATGGCTGCAGTCCAAACTCCTCAGCTAGACTTCTTCACTGTTTCCTAAACACCTCAAGTTAACTACAGTTGACCAAAAGTATAGTTGTACCTCTGTAATCAGCAAACGCTCCAAGACCAGTGCGGCTTCATAACAAGACCACAGTCCCTGAAACAAGAAGATTTACCTCCAACTTCAACCTAATTATACTATTCTGGCTAGACGGACACAAGACATCACATCACCAGAGTTCAGAGCTATTTTAAACTCTATCTCTTCTGAAGCAGCTTACGACAGTAATTAACCTCCCTAATAGGATACTACGCCTCTGCACTTTCAGCTAATAAGTTTCTTCCATGTCATAAGTTAGGTGTCAGTTACAAGAGGTTAATCCATGTAATTTGACTTTCTCCGACACCTTCTGTGCAGTTGGAGCAATATCGATATAATATGGCCTGTCTCATGTTTCGCTACAGAACTGCAACACATATACAGACTAAATATCAATTTACATTCTATTTTCATAAGAAAGAATCAAAATATTTCAACCAACCACAATTCAAGTAATAAGAACACAGATCACATAACTACAATTGAATGTAGGCCAAAAATAACTGGTGCACAAATCTCCATCTCTTATGTTCCAGGCCTTTTATATTGACATAATATTCTGAGCTTCAACGCAACTGTTGCTTTATCAACCTATTTTAACAAGTGTCTCTGAACTAACGCCCTAACAATTAAATATATGAACAGACCTAACCAATCAGCCGAGTTCTACCCCATCGTTTTGAAAAAAGATACTCCTTACGTACCGTCTCCCTTGACAACAAAAGAAAGCATTTATAGTCCGACGAATCGTGTTTTTAGCATAACTAACATTCCTCCTATCAATTCAAATGTAACTTGTGGCCTATTCCTACAGGGTGGTTATAAAATTCTGCCACAATCGGACTCCGAGTGTTTTATTTGTCTGACACCCTTATTATTTTATCTTTTGCCTATAATTTATTAATTCCTGGACTATTTGCGTAACACTTAACATATTCTGTGTCAGCAAGCCCTAAGTGAATCCAAATATTCTCAATTTAAGGATAGGCTAGGTGGGCTGCGTTTCAAAATGGTGCATTATCTACCCACCTCCTGTTCACTATACAATCCATGTGAGTCACTGTACTGTCATGTTTTCAAACGTAAACCATCTAATGTCATCATTCCTAATAAGGCGTTTTCCAGGTTTTTAAAACCTAACTCTGGGACGGGTATAGTTTTTAACACTGTCCGTCTGAAAAAAGTTAGTGCATGTGGCCTAGACAAGCGTGAGAAGAAGTAATTGTAGTACGCGTTACCTTGTTGGGGTTTGCATTAAAACAACCGTGTCTTTATGTGCATGCGGTTCCTGGATCTTTTCCAGCCCCCCATCATTCCTTCCCTACTTCCAGACTGTCCATTCGTAGTGTAATTAATTTAGTGTCATAACGCATCGTGCCTCTCACTGTTTTTGCCTTATAAATCAATCTACCCTTTTTAATGTGTTGTGGAAACGCTTGTATATGCAGTGCTGTTGTAATTTAACCGTGGAAACGTTG
>JAMPIV010012721.1:0-74902 GCA_024509875.1 Oreohelix idahoensis
TAAATGTCCCTATAAACATATACACTTCAAAATTAATGTAAGTTTTCAAGCTTTAAACCAGTGTAAATGTTTAAATGAAAATATTCATTTTAAAGTAATGGAAGTTTCAGACTTTTCAATCAGTGTAAAACATAAATGAAAACAAATTCAATTTATATTGTGAACACTTTTAAATCAGTGGAGATGTATATGTAAACAGACTCTATTATTAACCTTTTCTTTTAAATATAAAGTAACAATGGAAGCTATTCTATTTAAACGTAAAGGAAGTTTTATCCCGAGGGATTAAATTTAATTCTCATCGAGGGTAAAGTCTGAGTAATTGGGATGGTGGTATGGGAAGATAGGAACCTATAACTATGGGGTGAAAAACGCCATACTCAAAAAAGCGTTTTGTTCTGTTCTTTTACCATAGTTATTGGTGGTACCAGCAGAAAGTACTATCTCTGGAACAAGAAGGGAACCGTGGCCTAAGCTTTAAGACGAATGACCAACGTGGTAGACTCTCCTTGACGTTTCTGGGAAACGAGCTACCCCCCGACAACCTTGATCAGAGACGAGCGTGAGCAGAGTGAAAAGTACCAACCCATAAGAAGGAGCAGAACCGTCATTGGCAGCTAAGTTCAAATATATGCTGCCACTTGAACTTCTTGTAACGTCTCACATTCCCTACAGACTGTGATGATAACTTTACTTGATCCATAACTATTCAAATTATTTTCCAACTGTTAAAACTTAAAGTGATTATTAAATTTTGTTATTTGTAACGTTACAAATTTAACTTCGATTTAATCATTTTAAAGTTACTGCATGTTTGTCTCAGTCAAATTACTACACACACTCTAAACAGGCTATACTAGAATAATAGAATTTCACTGAGTAAATCAGGGGTGGGGGCTTAAACGAGCTGAAAGTAATAAGTGCTTAAATCCTTCACAAAAGCGTCGGCAGAATTACAGATTTAACATACTTAGCCAAAGCAGTAGTGTTCTCGCTTATTCTGAATATCTTGTGAAGACTCCCTTTGCAATAGAAGTGTCATCACCCTTCTATCTAATTCTCTGCCAAGAGTAATCTTGTGCGAAGGTAGATACCTTTGAAGCCCATATTAGATACTTTTGAGTTTTGGCCACTGTTGGACCACTATTGCAAAGCAAGGGAGGCAATACCGTCACAAGTGGGGTCTCGACTTGAGATTCAACGCGGTCGCACAAGCGTGATAATTCACATTTGAGCGACACGCGCCGGTGATATAGAGCTTGTTAAGTTATTTCCCTTGATTTGACTGACATAAATTTCAGATTTACTGAAAGAATCGTATCAATAGTGTGTTTAATTGTAAGACTGGGCATACATTGCATTCATAAATAACAGTAAAAGTAACTGTGCAAAGAATAATTGAATAAGTGAAAGAAACAAAATTTCTTGTAAATTAAAGTTAAAGTTAAAGAAATAAGAAGTTCACTTGGTGAGGTAAAATCAGTGTTGTACATTTGTGATTTTACTAGTAGTAGCTGCTGTGCATTTGTGTAGCTTTGTAAACAGACTTTTTGCTCAGAATGGCAGAGTCACAAAACCTCCATGCATTTTACCTTAATCTAGGCCGCGAACTAGGGTTTTCGGCTAAAGAACTTTCTGACTTCGTGCTTACTTCGGTGAGAGAACAGAAAGAAAAAGATAAAGAGGAAAAGGACAGGATGGAAGCAGAGAAAGCCGTGGAGTGCCAGGAAAGAAAACTGGCCAGAGAACACGAAAAAGCCAAAGCAGAACACGAAGCCGCAGAGAGAGAAAAAGAAAGGGTATTCGCTAAGGAGACGGACCTGACCGAAAGAGCCGAAAAGGATGAGGCTGGGGAACCTGAGGACTTTCCTTCCAACCCGGTCAGGAGCTTCGCTCCTTCCCATCCACAGAGGGTTTATCACAGGAGCCGTTCAGGATATTCAGTCAAATTTCCGGCCGTAAACATTTCTTCAAACGCTGACACCCGGGTTTGAACCATGAACACCTGGTCGCCAGTACAACGCCGAAGCCATTACACCAGCGCGGCTCCCTGCTACACGACTAGAAACGTACTTGGAGAAGTGGGGATCTCTCAGCACCTTTGATGAATCTTATGAAGGGTTGCAGGAGATGATTGTCGTGGAGCAGTTCAAGGACCCGCTCACCCCTGACATGAGACGGTCTCTGGCGGAGCGTGGGGCCGAAACACTTGAGCAGGTGGTAATGTTTGCCGATAGGTACCAGAGCGCACAGTCGGAAGTGAATCCGTCTAAAAAGCGCCACCACGATAGTTACCCCAAACAAAAGGATCACCCAGATGATAACTCCAAAAGTACAGACAACACAACACACAAAACAGCCCTCCAATAGTAACAACCACAAGATCACTATAAGCAGAAACAGAGCAATTCAGCCCAGGGAAATGGAAGAAAATATAGTAAATCGTGCAAAACGGACACGCATTTCACATCGGATTGTAAGAGGCCGAAAACCGGCCCTTATAATGTCGCTTGCCTGATCAGGGGGCCGATATGGAAACATGACCCCTAGGCATATGAACAAAATCCTTGTTACCCTTCTATTACTGAGCAAGTAACCGTTGGCAACCAAACCATACGGTGCTTGCATGATTTGGGCCTCGAATACTCGGCTTTAGTGTCTCCATTTTTGGTGAAGGCCCACCAATATACTGGTGAAACTGTAGAGGTACAGGGGCCTCGGAAGAGTATAAAGCCTATGCTACTTCCGGTCGCGGAAATTGATGTCTCAACCCGATATGTCCGGGGGAAAATCAATGCCGCAGTGGTAGACGATTTAGTATACCCTCTCAATTTAAGGAGAAAATGTGTGTTTCTTGGAGATCCCTCAGGTAACTCCAGGCCGACACAAAAGATAAAGAACCCAGGACACGCCTCAGCGGCCCCTGAGTTGTCATTTTTACACAGCCTAAATATTTCAGAGCTGAAGCAGGCACAAATGGCAGATCAAACTTTAAAGCCTTGCTGTTCCAATTTGTTTGGTAAGTACACCCATACTCCCCAGGGAGCATATTACAGGGAGAAAGGTCTGGTATATAGACGGGTGGGGAATAAGAAACAGCTAGTTGTCCCATTACCCTATCGCACCCGCCTAATGCAGGAAATGCATTTAACCATGCCCCATCCCATTAAATGTTCATGGGCCGTGGTAACACTGGTCTCCTTGAATTACTTCTAGCCAGGTTTGCGACATGATGTTCGACAGTTTGTGCTAGATTGTTCTGTTAGCCATAGTCCGGACAACCAAAAGGATGAAACTACGAAGAAAGAGTTTGAACAGAGTAACCAACAACCAAAGTTTGATAACTCGCCCCTGTCGTGAGAAATTCTAATCCACATATATAAATTATCAGGTAAATGTAAAGCCTAACAAATAAATTCAATAAAAGGAAAGAGAAATGGTAAAAGTACAGTGCTGTCACAATGGCGTACAAAAAATCCCCTAGTTTTCTACTTCGTCTGCAAATTGTAACGTTTCACGTTGATAGTAAAGCCTACTGCATCACTACACGCTTTCTACCATAAAACGTGTACTGCATTTCTAAGAAAACCTTGAGCTAGGCACACCGCGTAATGACCTAAATTAATACTTCCATTAATTTCATTTTATACACGGCGTGATGAAAAGACAGATGAACTTAGGATAGAGAGAAGGGAGGGCTGAAAGCAGGAACGCATGCAACACTAAACACGCGTCTCACGATATACAATTAATGCCACCCACCCCAAGCGAAAGGCCAGAAGCAATACTTTTTTTTCAGATAGACAGTGATAAAAAACACTACCCATACGAGAGTTAGGTTTAAAAAACTTACAAAACGCTTATTAGGAAACATGACATTCTACTGTTTTATGTCTAAAATCCTGACATTAGTCTGACAGTACAGCAGGACAGGTGGCGGTTCTAAACATAAAAAATAAAAAAAACAAATACACGACTATCCTAGAAAATACATATTTTGAACGCAGCCACTTAGCTCCCTTAAATTTGTATATTTGGGTTCCTTAGGACTTGCTGACAAATAATATGTTAAGTGTTACGCAAATAGTCTAGGAATTAACAAATTATAGCCAAAAGAAATAGTGAGGGTGTCAGACAACACCAAAATCAGAATCGCTCAGTGGCAGATTTTGAAACCACCATTGTACGGGAAATAGGTCCCCATGTTAAATCCTATTTGATTGGAGCGCAGTAAATGTAAGGCGAAACACGATTAGTCGGACTACCAATACTAATTTTGTTGTTGTTAGGGGAAACAGTAGTAGAGGTACTTTTTTGAAAAGCTGTGTAAACATGGCACGATTGGTTAGATCCGCCAATATAGTCAATTAGAAGCGTCAGTTCAGCACCACATTTTCAAATAAACTTTCTAAAGCAACAGTGCGTTGAGATTCAGCTTATATTTTTCTAAATAAAAGCCTGAGACAGCGGCAGGTCGGATTTTGTGCCATATTCATTGCCAGTCAACGTAATTGTGTATTATTTCCATGAATTGTGGTAAGCTTGAAATATTTGATATCTTTTTAATGAAAATTGAATGTAAATTGATAATTTATGTCTGTATATGTGTGTAGTTCAGTAGCAAACATGAGGCAAAGCCTAGATATTGCTCCAACCTGAACAGAAGGTGTCGGAGAAAAGTAAAACTGCATGGAATTGCCAAACAGTACACTGACACCTATCTTATTGACTAGAAGGAACTAATGCTGGAATTGCAGAGGCGTGGTAACCATTAGAGGAGTATACTGGTGTAAATTGTTTCAGATGAAGATAGCAGTTGGCCTACCGCTCTGAACTCAGTGTTTGTTATGTATTGTGTTCAGTCTGGAAATAGATTATAAATTAGTTCTGAAATAGGAGGTACAACCTTCTTGTTTCACGGACCGTGGTCCTAAAGTTATTGAGCAGCACCTGGTCTGAGCTTTGCTGAATCTAGAGGCTGACAGCATCCTCCTGGGTCCAGATAGCGACCAGTGAGGTGTCTCCAGAACACAGGGAAGCTATCGAGCAGAGGAGTCTTTTCCTGCCGCCATCACGAAAGATAAGCTTCTGTGGCCAGAGGAGCTCAACATTATGTGTCCCCCTTTAAAATTGACATTATAGTCAAACAGAGGGACAATACCTTGTTTAAATTGATAGGAACTGGGAACTTTTCCCCATATTATTTCCAATATAAACAAACACTTGAAGTCATGATGACAAATAACAACATAGCTTGAAAAACAAAACCAGTATTACCTCATAGTACTACTACACAACTGACACACATAGGATAATACTATTACAATATGTCACTACAAGGTTCATATTTATAAATTATGTACATATAAATTGTGATTACATTTGATTGTGATTCCTGGTTCACTGTGTAGTTGAATCAGGATATATATTAGTGAAAGTAATTAATACATATCTATTTGAAACTTTACCAGTGACTCATTTAAGATAGTCTTATAGAGTGTTAAATGTGTGTGAGTGTCACAGTATTGTCAAGTGTGGTGGAATAAATTAAATTGTTTATCTGTCTGTTGTTGTTGTGACTTACACTTCATCATTTACATAACCCTAGACATTCAACGTAGTCATCACAATATTCCAGAATAATTCTGACTGAGGTATAAATGTGGTAGCAAGTAAGGTTATCTGTAAAACACTACACCTATTAGATACAGATACCTTCACAGCTGATCTCAGTCAGTACACTAAGTCCCCTATAAGTATTTATATCATCCCACTTTACCACATATATTGGGGTCTCGCTCCCGGGATATTGAACTTTCTCATATTATATATATTCGGAATAATAAGAATTAAAAGGTATCCTTGGGTGGAAATAAATAACGTTGAGCTCTCAGTGCCTGTGGTGTCCTTGGATAAGTAATTACAGATTGTATTGTTTAGTTAGACATTACATACATTTACCTGGTAGAAAATGGCGGACCTGGCCAAATTTCGATCTGCTGCTGTGCAGACTGCAAAAGAGTTAGGAATGGACGGGCAAATTATGATTGCTTATGTCACTGCTGAATGTGACAAATATATTGAACGGGAAGAAAGAAGATTAGAAAAAGAGGCCGAAAGAAAGTTAGAGGCTGAGACTAAGAGGCTGCAGGCTGAGGCTGAGACTAAGAGGTTGCAGATTGAGGCTGAGGCTAAGAAATTGGAGGCAGAAAGAGAAGACAAAAGATTAGCTGCAGAAAGGGAAGACAAGCGATTAGCTGCAGAAAGGGAAGCAGAAGATAAAAGATTACAAAGGGAACATGAGTTACGACTAAGGGAGTTTGAGTTTCAAGGCCATGCTCCTGAAAATGGTGCCAGTCCCTTTACCTCCGATGCTACTGCTAGTCAGGGAGCCTCAACCTCAGCTATGAACTTTCATTTAGATCATTTTGTTGAGAAAGACGATGATATTGAGAGCTATCTAAATAGATATGAACTATTAGCTACCGCGTATGGGTTAGAGAGAGAAAGGTGGAGCTTAAAGTTATCTCAAGGGTTTCGTGGGGCAGCTTATGAAGTTTTTGCCAAAATGAGCAGAGGTGATCAAGAAAATTATGACATGCTAAAGCAGGCTCTTTTGTTAAGATATGAAAAGAACGCAGAATTTTATAGGAAAAAATTTAGGAATGCTAAACTACTGTCAGGTGAAACCTATCACCAGTTCTCTGCACGGTTAGAGACATACTTGGAGAAATGGACTTCTCTGGGGAAAACCCAAGATCTTAAGGAAATGGTCCTTATAGAACAATTAAGAGAGTCCATGGCTCCAGACCTGAGAAAGTTTCTCATGGAACAAGGTGCAGAGACCCAACGGGCTGATCACCCGTTTGCCATTCACTTTGATTACGGAAACAACGGCAAACGGATTGATTTGTCGTTGCCCTAAAGACGCCATTAGGTGTGATGGGAACAACGGCAAAGAAAATCTATTCGCTGTTGCCCTTAAGATGCCACTAGGCGTAATGGCCACTGACTGCTTTGCCGGTCGTTGGCTAAGGACGGAAGAAGAAGAAGAAGAAGGTGCAGAGAGGCTGGGTGAGTTACTAAATGTTGCAGAAAGGTATCAAGCAGCTCAGGCAGAGGTATCAGGTAATAAAAAGAAACAGGTGGATAATTTTAAGGCACCACAGAACTTTAATAAATTTGATCCTAGAGATCAAAATAAAGGTAAGCACCAGTTTGATAGGCCACGGTATGACAATAAAAATAAAACCCCACAATTCGATGAAAGGAAATATGATGAAAGAAAATCTTTCAACCAAGGAAAGAGATGGTGTAAAAATTGTAAAATGAACAATCATGACACTGACCGTTGCAGAAGGAACCCTATAGTTATGGCCACCCTTCAGGTCAGGTCGACTTCAAGACACGAGGAGGATATTATGTTAAATACCACTCCAGAAGAGATGAGGAAGGCACAGGCTAGGGATAAGACCCTCAAGCCTTGTTTCAGGAAATTGTCAACTTGTCATACAACTCCAGGCAAGGGAGATTTTTACATGAAGAACAAGTTGATTTACAGGAAGGCCGGAACTAGATCACATGGTCACGGACAGTTGGTTCTTCCAAAGAGATATAGGGCAGAATTAATAAGGAGCCTACATGTGAAACAAGATGGGGACCATGAGAAAATTGGTACCATCATCCAAAAGGTGGCTCACAATTATTATTGGCCCAAGGCAAGGTGGGACATTGAGAATTTTGTAGAAAGGTGTAGCATAGCACATGAGGGAACACCCACAAGTGGGAACATTGATCAGGACCTGGACACGCCACGGGGCAAATTTAGGCCTGACAATAGAAAGAAAAATAAATTAAATAAAGTGGACCAAATGGAATGGGAAGCCCCTTTTCACGGACAAGCTTCACTTAACTGTTTTACAATGGCCACTATGCGGAGAGTGCAAAAAGATGTCTTACCCCAGGATAAGCCGAAAATCACTCAATCGGACTTAAACAAACTGGAGGAAGAAGATGTAGAGAGGAAATCTCTAATCAAGAATTTTAAGTGGGGAGAAAGCCCCAAGAAAAGAATTGGTAGCGGTCGTTTTGGGCATGATAATTCTGGGAAGAAAAATCATCACTATAGCGCTTCGAGTGGAAGAGACCATACCGGTGCATGGACAAATAGGTCCACAAAATTAAAGGTCCATATGAAACGCTGTTAAGAACGTGGACTGATGAAAAGGCAGAGAAAAATATTACATCCTCATACCAATATGTGAATGAGCTGACCACTCGTTTAAAAACTGGCTGGAAACTTGCCAATGAAAATTTAAGACAAGCCAGGAAGAAACATGCTGCCTATTATAACAGGAAAGCTAAAGACAGAGATTTGGCTGTGGGAGAGAAGGTACTGCTTCTTCTCCCCGGTAGTCAGAATAAGTTACAAATTGGATGGCAATGTCCATATACAGTTCTAGAGAAGGTGTCTAGAACCAATTATAAGATAGATAAGAAGGGGAAAGAAAAAATCTATCATGTAAATCTCCTGAAGAAATATTTGGAAAGAGAAAATCAGGAAGAGACACACTTGTTGACCTTGTCCATTGCCATGGAGATGAAAAAGGAACCACTTTCATCATTTGAATATCCATTACATCCCTGTGAGACAGCGGCACAGGTGAAAATCAGTACACAGTTAACGAAAAATCAGAAAGAGAGAGTGCAACAGGTTCTAGATAATCATACAGAGGTGTTAACAGACCGACCGGGGCATACAAACTTATTGGAATATGATATGAAGCTGATAGACCCCACACCTGTCTGTATGAAACCCTATTCGATTCCTTTTGCTAAGGAGAAAGCTTTGAAGGAAGAGATAGACTATTTGTTGAAGGAAGGAATTATTTCACACAGTGAATCTTCGTATAGTTCCAGTGTTGTACTCTTAAGGAAACCCTCTGGAGAACATATACTCTGTATAGATTACAGGAGACTGAATGCTATTACAGAAGGACAGGTGGATCCATTGCCGGATACAAATAAGTTGTTTGCCAGACTAAATAAAGCTAAATATTTCTCAAAAGTGGATCTGAGTAAAGGATACTATCAGATTCCAGTAAAGCCTGAGGTTAGACCATACCTAGCGTTTAGTACCTCAGAAGGACACTATGAGTTTAACAGATTGCCATTTGGATTGAAGAATGCGCCTAGTGTCTTCTCTAGAATGATGAGAAAATTATTGGACCTTCTGAATAATCCATGTATCACAAATTTCATGGATGATATCCTTATAGCCACAGAAACATTTGAGGAACACATTGACTCTCTGAACATGCTGTTTAATCGACTTAGAGAAGCGAATTTAACAGCCCGACCAACCAAATGTTGTGTTGGATGTAAAGAATTAGAATTCTTGGGACACACAGTCCATCAGGGAAACATGACCCCTGACCCCAAGAATTTAGAGAAACTAAAGAAAGCCCCGAGACCACAAACCAAGAAAGACGTGAGATCCTTTGTCTCATTATGTGGTTTCTACCAAAAGTATATCAAAAACTTTAATTCCATATGTGCACCGTTAACTGATTTGACCCGTAAAGGAAATCCAGACCGAATTACATGGACACCACAATGCGAATTCGCTTACCAGGAATTGAAGGAAAAGCTCACAAGTAAACCTATTTTGAAATTACCTGATGTTGCGTGCATATTTTGACGCACATATTACAAAAATCGATATGGCTATTTAATATGGGAAAAATATAGACATTCATTCATTTGTGTATGAAAATGCTGTCTATGGTAAAAGCGAGAGAATCCATGTTTGATTCACACTTTTGATTATAGGAGTAATCGTTCTGGATATTGATCCAGCGCAAGGATATTGCGCTTACGTTTGTACTTATTTTTTAGGGCCAGAAAATATATTAATTTGCTTATTGTGTTTATGGCCTGAATTCATATGTATTACATATTATTAGTACAAGTAGAATCAGTCCTATATTGTATATTTTGGATGGGTAGGAGGGACTAGATTCTTATTATTCCGGTCTAGCGGAAGTATGAGTTGTCTTGACAAGTCGTGATGAGTTCCGATGTACCGTGATAATGGCTGGTACGCACTTTTCAAAAGGCTGGTAGATTGTTAAGGAAATATAATTCAGGAAGTGGTTTTCTTCTAAAGGAGATGGTATCTCTACTATAGTTTATGTTAGAGACTCTCCTAAGGTACGGTACAATGTATAATTCGGACTCCGTGTATTGCCAGACCCTATTTTGATGATCTCATGTCGATTCGACCTAGATGGAACATTGTGCTTCGTATCGCTAGGGTCGTGTTTTGTATCGACGAAGATGACAGACTTTCCTGCAGCGGTTATGGTTACGTGAATTAACCTGATCATCGTAGAGCTGTATGGGAACATTTATGAAATCATTTATATACCCATTATAAATTAACTCTGGCTTATATTCTCCTTCCTATGAATGAGTGAACGACAACTCAGGGAGGCGGCTATGTTAGATTTCGGTCATCATATGTTTTGATCACTGCCAAGAGAACAGATTATTTATCCTATTATCGGACAGTGCCAAGGAGATCTCAATCTTGCTAGAAACCCCCTCTTTCATGGTTTCATAATATATGCTACAAACTATGGACGTCAAGTAACTTTAGTTATTTACCGATCTGCCTTCACTGACGCGTTTAGTCAGATAGGGGGATGCGGCCATAATATATCATGACATTGAACTTTCGATGTACTGCCCATTATTTCTGAATGTGTCATGACTTCAGATCTGCTATGTATACCTACAAATTGATATGTCAACATACCATGATGTACTCGTATGTCCCAGTGTGTACGTCTGAATAAATTGAGTAAACAACGATTCCAGCAGTCTGCATTGGTGCCTTGTAGACCCAAGTGTATGAGTGGTTATATTGGTCAGCACACGAACAGTACACCATTCGCGGTAATCACACTCTACACTTCTACTTCATACATACACCATCCTGCGTCGGTTGGAGTGACCAAGTTTAGGGCCTGCTTCCCCTGGAGCCTTTGCCTTCCCTAACTCAGGACTAGGGTGAGTTACCCATTTACAGCTGGGTAGACTGGAGCATGCCTGATCTCAACAAAATACCACTCTTCCTTACAGAGCATACAGACTGACACTTTACAGAGTGGAAAGAAGAAAAGAAACTTTACTGTGGACAATATACGAACTTTACAGTGGTGGCCAGTAAATCCTTCTCGAGCTACAGGCAATATAGTCAAATGTGTAACATTTGGTGGCACATTGGAGAAGTACTCCACTGCCATTATCAATATTGCTACGCCTTTCTTTACAGGAGAGGTGCAAGCATGTCTCTTGCCGAATCCGATCGCTGATCTTATCATCGGTCGCATTCATGGAGTGAAAGAATGCACTCCACAGCAAATTTCTAATTGGGAAAATGTTAATATGCAATCTGCTAATGCAGTAATCACTAGGGCTCAAGCTCTTAATATGCCACAATCTTCACATTCTGAAGATAATGATGCGCAGATCCAAGATGATCCCTTGGAGATTTCCCACGATTCCTTTATCAAACAGCAGGAAGATGATCCTACTCTAAAGAAATTCTTTACTCTGGCAACAAAAGGTGATCCGAATAAGGATACAAATCGTAAATCTTGGATTACGATGAAGAATGGCGTACTTGTACGTATGGTACAAGACTCCGCTAAGTCCATTCATTCTCAAATCCTTGTGCCTAAAAATATGAGAGTTAAAATCTTACAGCACGCTCATGATTCGCAGTGTGCTGGACATATGGGTTTTTCCCGTACTAAAGCTAGAGTTCTTCAATCTTTCTTTTGGCCTGCTGTGAATAAGGACATACGAATCTATTGTCGATCTTGTAAAGTATGTCAAGAGATTAAATCCAGAGGTCCACGCCATGATGCACCTATTCAGGCTGCAGACATTCCCATTCGGCCATTTCA
Organism: Oreohelix idahoensis; assembly: GCA_024509875.1. Taxonomy (NCBI): domain Eukaryota; kingdom Metazoa; phylum Mollusca; class Gastropoda; order Stylommatophora; family Oreohelicidae; genus Oreohelix; species Oreohelix idahoensis. Next base: position 11,976 of record JAMPIV010012721.1, read on the forward strand.
AAAAAATGGCGATAGACATCATTGGTCCATTTAAGATAAAGTCTGCTAGAGGACACCAATTTATTTTGACGTGTGTTGATATGTGCACACGTTGGCCGGAGGCTGTTCCTCTAAAGAGCATAACTACTGCTGATGTCGCAGATGCTCTTTGGTTAATATTTTCTCGTCTGGGGTTTCCAGCAGAAATATTATCCGACCATGGTACCCAACTCATATCGGATACCATGTCTCAAGTAATGTCGACTCTGAAGATAGAGAGATCGCTGAGTAGTATTTATCATCCTATGTCCAATGGGATGGTGGAACGTTTGAATAGAACTCTGAAAAACCTACTAGGTAAGATAACAGAAGATCATCCTCAGGATTGGGATAGGGTTTTACCCGCGGCTCTCTTTGCATATAGAGAGGTCGCCAACGAACATACAGGATTTTCTCCCTTTGAACTTGTCTTTGGCGCGAAACCGCGAGGTCCTATGTCCTTACTTCATGATCTTATAACTGCTGATAATATTGTCGATGACACAAAATCCTCTTATGAATATGTCATCGCACTTAGACACAAGATTATTGAAGCATGCAAATTGGCAACTGCTTCTTCTGAGTTTGCGAAACAGAAGGCAAGGGAATTTGCCAATAAAAAGAGATGTTGCGACAACTTTGTCCAGGTGACAAAGCATTTGTCTTGCTACCTTGTAGGGAAAATAGACTTCTCATTTCTTGGAAAGGTCCGTACGATATAATATCAAAAGTTTCCGATGTTGACTATATCGTCGATATTGACGGGAAGCGTAAAACCTTCCACATCAACATGCTCACGGAATTCCATGAACGTCCTGATTATTTACAACCTGTTTTCCAGGCAACGGACGATTTTCCAGTCCAACATGGACAGTACTCATCTCTGTCAGTAATACAGGATGAGGAAACGAGTTTCTCGGATGTAAATTTACCTTTTCCAATGATTCCTCTTCACTCTAATAAATCATGGAAAGATGTTGCAATTTCTCCAGAATTATCTCCAGGAGAGCAGAAACAAGTTTCTACTATGTTAGAACAATTTCAGGATGTCCTTACTGACATTCCTGGTCAAACGGATGTCATTCAACATGACATTATTCTTACTGACCATAGTCCTATAAGAGTCAGACCGTATCCTATCCCGATACATTTTCAAGCACAGGTAGAGAAAGAGTTAGATGAGATGATAGAGTTAAAAACTATTGAACCATCCACATCAGCATATTCTTCGCCGATGGTTATAGTACGGAAAAAAGACAATAATATACGTCTTTGCGTGGATTATCGCAAATTGAATCAAGTGACTAAATTCGATGCTGAACCTATGCCTTTACTAGAAGAGCTACTTACGAGACTATCGAATTCTCACTTCTTTACTAAACTCGATTTGTCTAAGGGATATTGGCAAGTTCCACTATCCGAACACGCCAAACCGTTTACTGCTTTTTCGACGCCTAGGGGTCTATTCCAATGGAATTTCATGCCTTTCGGTCTTATGAACGCCCCTGCAACATTTGTACGCATGATGCGTCGAATCCTATCTCATCGCTCAGATGTCATTGCGTATCTTGATGACATCTGTCTTTTCAGTGATACTTGGAACGATCACTATAATGGTATAAATGAACTATTATCTATCTTACGCGAGCATAACCTGACAGCGAAACCATCGAAAGCATGTATTGGTTTTAGCGAAATATCTTTCTTAGGACACCGTGTTGGTCATGGGTTCCTAAAAACAGAAGACCATAATACAAGTAAAATACTTAACATTTCTATTCCTAAGACTAAAAAGCAAGTACGAAGTCTCTTAGGTCTAATTCAATTTTATGGGCGATTCATCCCGAATCTGTCCTCCATTATGTCACCTCTTTCTTCCTTGCTAAAGAAAGGGTCTCCTAATGTAGTCCATTGGACTCAAGAATGTCAATCCTCTTTGGATAAGGTTAAAACTATGTTTTCTACTTCACCTATCCTAGTATTGCCTTCTAAGGATAAGACATTTATTCTTCGTAGTGACACTTCATCCACCGGGATTGGAGCTGCACTAATGCAAGAGTACTCTGGAACTCTGCATCCTGTGATGTATATTTCTCGGAAATTAAATGCCGCAGAGAAGAATTACTCGGTCCTAGACCGTGAATTATTGGCTATGGTTTGGTCAATCCTTAAACTGCAAAGATTTCTTCTGGGCGCGCATTTCATTGTGGAAACTGACCAGAAAGCTCTTACGGCTATTCAGAGTAAAAATCTGAAGAGCGCGAGATCAACGCGATACGCGATTGCTCTACAGCCATTTCATTTTTCGGTGCGAGCTATCCGTGGGTCAGAAAATGTGATGGCAGATATTTTGTCTAGATGCCCACATGATTCATAACTGTTATACAACTTTGATACAGTTGTTTCTATGTTGAAATGTGTACACATATGTAATATATCATATATTGATTGTAACACTACTTAGCGGTTCATTGATATTTATTCACCGATGATCTTTCAATGTTTTTCGTCTTTGATGATCATGATGTTAAGATATCTTAGATGAAATTTATGTATAAACTAATGTGGAAATTGTGTCATTGCTAATATTGTAGTATGCGTTGGTGACACCTCTCTGGAAATATTAATACTTAGAGAAGTACCTTCTCTAAGGTCATAAAACTTATGCTTATCATCTGCGCATTGTTATTGGTGCGTTGTGAGCCTATTGTATGTTGCTCCTAGATGTATTTCAAAAAAAAAAAAAAATGGTACATTTTTTTTTTGAGGGGTGTGGTAATCTGTTGCGTGCATATTTTGACGCACATATTACAAAAATCGATATGGCTATTTAATATGGGAAAAAATATAGACATTCATTCATTTGTGTATGAAAATGCTGTCTATGGTAAAAGCGAGAGAATCCATGTTTGATTCACACTTTTGATTATAGGAGTAATCGTTCTGGATATTGATCCGGCGCAAGGATATTGCGCTTACGTTTTGTACTTATTTTTTAGGGCCAGAAAATATATTAATTTGCTTATTGTGTTTATGGCCTGAATTCATATGTATTACATATTATTAGTACAAGTAGAATCAGTCCTATATTGTATATTTTGGATGGGTAGGGGGGACTAGATTCTTATTATTCCGGTCTAGCGGAAGTATGAGTTGTCTTGACAAGTGGTGATGAGTTGGGATGTACCGTGATAATGGCGGGTAAGCACTATTCAAAGGGCGGGTAGATTCTTAAGGAAATATAATTCAGGAAGTGGTTTTCTTCTAAAGGAGATGGTATCTCTACTATAGTTTATGTTAGAGACTCTCCTAAGGTACGGTACAATGTATAATTCGGACTCCATGTATTGCCAGACCCTATTTTGATGATCTCATGTCGATTCGACCTAGATGGAACATTGTGCTTCGTATCGCTAGGGTCGTGTTTTGTATCGACGAAGATGACAGACTTTCCTGCAGCGGTTATGTCTACGTGAATCAACCTGCTCCCCGTACTGCTCTATGGCCACATTTATGAAATCATTTATATATACCCATTATAAATTAACTCTGGCTTATATTCTCCTTCCTATGAATGAGTGAACGACAACTCAGGGAGGCGGCCATGTTAGATTTCGGTCATCATATGTTTTGATCACTGCCAAGAGAACAGATTATTTATCCTATTATCGGACAGTGCCAGGGAGATCTCAATCTTGCTAGAAACCCCCTCTTTCGTGGTTTCATAATATATGCTACAAACTATGGACGTCAAGTAACTTTAGTTATTTAGTTTCATATTAAAAACATCGACTAAAATAAAATGAACTTTTGATGTAACTGCCCGAATGTGTCTCAATGCCAATTCACTACCAAACGCGTTTAGTGTCAGATAGGGGAATGCGGCCATAATATATCCTGACATTGAACTTTTGATGTACTGCCCATTATTTCTGAATGTGTCATGACTTCAGATCTGCTATGTATACCTACAAATTGATATGTCAACATACCATGATGTACTCGTATGTCCCAGTGTGTACGTCTGAATAAATTGAGTAAACAACGATTCCAGCAGTCTGCATTGGTGCCTTGTAGACCCAAGTGTATGAGTGGTTATATTGGTCAGCACACGAACAGTACACCATTCGCGGTAATCACACTCTACACTTCTACTTCATACATACACCATCCTGCGTCGGTTGGAGTGACCAAGTCTAGGGCCTGCTTCCCCTGGAGCCTTTGCCTTCCATAACTCAGGACTAGGGTGAGTTACCCATTTACAGCTGGGTAGACTGGAGCATGCCTGATCTCAGCAAAATACCACTCTTCCTTACAGAGCATACAGACTGACACTTTACAGAGTGGAAAGAAGAAAAGAAACTTTACAGTGGACAATATACGAACTTTACACCTGACTTAAGTCATGAATTCATTGTAAGGACGGATGCCAGTAATATTGGGTTAGGTGCGACTCTGCTACAGAAATCAGATGCATTGGATGGGGAATTAAGCCCAGTGGCATATGCTAGCAGAAAGTTGAATAAAGCTGAAACCAACTACTCAACTAGCGAAAAAGAATGTCTTGCAGTAATATGGGCGATAAAGAAATTCAATATTTATCTGTATGGGAAGGCATTTAAGTTGCAAACGGATCACAAACCCTTGTCGTTTCTAGCGCAGGCTAGACATGAAAATTCTAGATTACTCCGTTGGTCATTACTGATGCAGCCATTTGAGTTTAGCATAGAGTATATAAGTGTAAAAACAAATCTGGGAGCGGATTTTTTAAGCCGCCATCCTTGTGATGAGAATCACCCTAAGCCCCAGGAAAGATAATAAATTTCTCTATGTGTATATAGAATTTTAGACTGACATATAACGTCTGTTTCAAGTGGGGAGAATTTGTCGTGAGAAATTCTAATCCACATATATAAATTATCAGGTAAATGTAAAGCCTAACAAATAAATTCAATAAAAGGAAAGAGAAATGGTAAAAGTACAGTGCTGTCACAATGGCGTACAAAAAATCCCCTAGTTTTCTACTTCGTCTGCAAATTGTAACGTTTCACGTTGATAGTAAAGCCTACTGCATCACTACACGCTTTCTACCATAAAACGTATACTGCATTTCTAAGAAAACCTTGAGCTAGGCACACCGCGTAATGACCTAAATTAATACTTCCATTAATTTCATTTTATACACGGCGTGATGAAAAGACAGATGAACTTAGGATAGAGAGAAGGGAGGGCTGAAAGCAGGAACGCATGCAACACTAAACACGCGTCTCGCGATATACAATTAATGCCACCCACCCCAAGCGAAAGGCCAGAAGCAATACTTTTTTTTCAGATAGACAGTGATAAAAAACACTACCCATACGAGAGTTAGGTTTAAAAAACTTACAAAACGCTTATTAGGAAACATGACATTCTACTGTTTTATGTCTAAAATCCTGACATTAGTCTGACAGTACCGCAGGACAGGTGGCGGTTCTAAACATAAAAAATAAAAAAACAAATACACGACTATCCTAGAAAATACATATTTTGAACGCAGCCACTTAGCTCCCTTAAATTTGTATATTTGGGTTCCTTGGGACTTGCTGACAAATAATATGTTAAGTGTTACGCAAATAGTCTAGGAATTAACAAATTATAACCAAAAGAAATAGTGAGGGTGTCAGACAACACCAAAATCAGAATCGCTCAGTGGCAGATTTTGAAACCACCATTGTACGGGAAATAGGTCCCCATGTTAAATCCTATTTGATTGGAGCGCAGTAAATGTAAGGCGAAACACGATTAGTCGGACTACCAATACTAATTTTGTTGTTGTTAGGGGAAACAGTAGTAGAGGTACTTTTTTGAAAAGCTGTGTAAACATGGCACGATTGGTTAGACCCGCCAATATAGTCAATTAGAAGCGTCAGTTCAGCACCACATTTTCAAATAAACTTTCTAAAGCAACAGTGCGTTGAGATTCAGCTTATATTTTTCTAAATAAAAGCCTGAGACAGCGGCAGGTCGGATTTTGTGCCATATTCATTGCCAGTCAACGTAATTGTGTATTATTTCCATGAATTGTGGTAAGCTTGAAATATTTGATATCTTTTTAATGAAAATTGAATGTAAATTGATAATTTATGTCTGTATATGTGTGTAGTTCAGTAGCAAACATGAGGCAAAGCCTAGATATTGCTCCAACCTGAACAGAAGGTTTCGGAGAAAAGTAAAATTGCATGGAATTGCCAAACAGTACACTGACACCTATCTTATTGACTAGAAGGAACTAATGCTGGAATTGCAGAGGCGTGGTAACCATTAGGGAGGAGTATACTGGTGTAAATTGTTTCAGATGAAGATAGCAGTTGGCCTACCGCTCTGAACTCAGTGTTTGTTATGTATTGTGTTCAGTCTGGAAATAGATCATAAATTAGTTCTGAAATAGGAGGTACAACCTTCTTGTTTCAGGGACCGTGGTCCTAAAGTTATTGAGCAGCACCTGGTCTGAGCTTTGCTGAATCTAGAGGCTGACAGCATACTCCTGGGTCCAGATAGCGACCAGTGAGGTGTCTCCAGAACACAGGGAAGCTATCGAGCAGAGGAGTCTTTTCCTGCCGCCATTACGAAAGATAAGCTTCTGTGGCCAGAGGAGCTCAACATTATGTGTCCCCCTTTAAAATTGACATTATAGTAAAACAGAGGGACAATACCTTGTTTAAATTGATAGGAACTGGGAACTTTTCCCCATATTATTTCCAATATAAACAAACACTTGAAGTCATGATGACAAATAACAACATAGCTTGAAAAACAAAACCAGTATTACCTCATAGTACTACTACACAACTGACACACATAGGATAATACTATTACAATATGTCACTACAAGGTTCATATTTATAAATTATGTACATATAAATTGTGATTACATTTGATTGTGATTCCTGGTTCACTGTGTAGTTGAATCAGGATATATATTAGTGAAAGTAATTAATACATATCTATTTGAAACTTTACCAGTGACTCATTTAAGATGGTCTTATAGAGTGTTAAATGTGTGTGAATGTCACAGTGTTGTCAAGTGTGGTGGAATAAATTAAATTGTTTATCTGTCTGTTGTTGTTGTGACTTACACTTCATCATTTACATAACCCTAGACATTCAACGTAGTCATCACAATATTCCAGAATAATTCTGACTGAGGTATAAATGTGGTAGCAAGTAAGGTTATCTGTAAAACACTACACCTATTAGATACAGATACCTTCACAGCTGATCTCAGTCAGTACACTAAGTCCCCTATAAGTATTTATATCATCCCACTTTACCACAGCCCCTCAACTCGACATTTCTATGTAGTAAAGCAGAGATACGACGAGCGCAGATGGCAGGCATTACTTTAGCACCATACTTTGAACAGAGTAATTTCAAGATAAGCCATACTTCAGCTGGAACTTTCCACAACGAGGATGGGATTATTTTTCGACAACCGAGGCAAAGGAAGCAACTCGTGGTGCCTCTCTCTCTAAGACCCTCCGTCATGAAAGCTGCTCATGTGTCATCTTCAGGAGAACATGTTTCAGTAGGAACCACTATGAGTAACCTTAAAGAGGTTTACTTTTGACCTAGACGGTGGGCGGATGTCCATCAGTTCGTGCCAAGCTTTACACACTGCCAGACGAGCAATTCAAACGCTCGCGAACTGTATAAGGATGAGAGAAAAACTGTCGCACCGAGAAACTAAACAAGTGCACAGTAAACCCACGAAGTGACCGCCCCAAAGCTGGATATTCTACAAATCTCTGAGAACAGGTGGTATGTGACAGTATGAATTAGGGGCGACCACTTCTCGATCTCTCTTCCACTACGGCAGTAATGTGTTACATTTGTTGTACTGAATAATTGCGTGCTTTTCCATGGTCAGCACATTTGTGTTTCTCTGTTATGTAGCAGATATTTTGTATTTTCAGTAATACTTCGTATTGTCTGTTTACCTGCCCCTCCATGCTGAGATAGTAGAAAAGTGATGCCACATTGAAACGGCAGTCATGTTGGTAAATTATCGTGTACCAAACCTTGGCCGCGAGGGACTAACACTAAAATCGCCCCAGCGTATTTGTTTAATCGCTGATAAGGCAAGGGTGCGTCTTCGCCAAGGTGGTAAAGAGACGGGTTTTGTGTGCTCAAGTGACAGATAACGAGATTAGTCGTCTGTAAGACACCGTATGAGCAGACATAAAGGACATTATCGTTTCCTGTCCGACTTTCACGAAGACATTACTTTATATGAAAGTAATAAGTTGTTACAAGTGACACACATTGCCGTATAAGATTACAAATGTGTTGGTGAGTTTGCTTCCAGGCAATCGGATGTTTTATTACCATATATGAGAGAGGTGACCTCTGCATCATGTAAGAATTTTTTCCATGTCGGAAATAATTTTATATTTCCCACACGACATGCATGTTTCAAAACGATAGGCGCTTTCCTAGCATCGTAACAAAACAAGTGCGGAGGCAGACTTGCAATATAATCTGACAATTTTTGCAAGTCTAGTTCACTATGAGAAATTGCTTGCCAAGACGATACAACCAGACTGCCAGAAGTTAGAATTCAGAATACCATTTATCAGGCCGGACTTTTATTGGAGTATTTTGGAAGGACTTACACAGCCCAGGAAAAATTCTACCATTTTAATAAGGAACCGGTAACTGATGAAACTGAAACACATGGAGTCATAGAGGGAATTATCTTATAAAAGTAACGACCCCAAGAACACGTGTAAGAGGCCGATTCAAGTGCCTTTATTCGTGTGAGCAAAAAAGTATGTGAACCAGGATTGGCGTACGTTGTGCATTTTACATTTTTCTATTCCTAACATGTGAACTAATATGTATATATAAACATGTGAATAGTAATATGTGAAAATTGCTAGTGGATGTCCAAGTCATTTGAGGCTGGCAACCTCAGCGTATAGAATGATCATTTCATGAACCACCACTGCGAGGGTTGGTGACTGACTTATCGCTAGTTTCTTATAGAGAACTAAAATCATAGATAGTCCTAAATTCCATTTAGAGCAGGGAGGGAAAGATGAAAGAAATGATGTACATTCTAAGTATTATATTTACATTTTCAAACCAATGTAAATGTCTATGTAAACATATTCACTTTAAATTAATGAAAGTTTCAAACTGTTCAACAAGTGTAGAAATAAATGAAAACATATTCAATTTATGTTGTGAACACTTTTCAGTCAGTGGAGATGTAAATGTAAACATATTCTATCTATACTATTAACCTTTTTATTTAAATGTAAAATAAAGATACAGCTATTCAATTTAAATGTAAAGGAAGTTTTCTCTCGAGGGATTAAGTTAAATTCTCATCGAGGATAAATTCTGAGGTAGATGGGATGGTGGAATAGAGAGAAGGGGACCGATAACTCCGGTTTGAAAACGCAATACTCCGGAGAGTGTTTTGTTTCTATTCTTTTCCCATAGTCGTTGGTGGTACCAGTTGAGGGTTCTATCTCTGGAACAAGAAGGGAACAGTGGCCTGAGCTTTAAGACGAGGGACCAACTTCGTAGACACTCCGTGACATTTCTGGGAACGTGCTGCGCCCTAACAACCTTGACCAGCGACGAGCGTGATCAGTCTACCAAGAACCAAACCATCAGCGGGAGCAGAACCTACCATTGGCAGATAAGTTAAACGTTAAAGCTGCCACGTGAACTCCTTTATAAACTTTCATCCCATCACAACAGTGATGACAACTTTCTGTTAAATCATTATTCAAATTTTCTAAAACTGTGTTAAACCTAAATGATTATTAAATTTGTTATTTGTAATTATACAAATTTAACTTCGATTTAATCATTTTAAATGTACTGCATGTTTGTCTCAGTCAATTTACTAAATACACTCTAAACAGAGCTATACCTTAATAATAAGAATTCCATTGAGTAAATCAGGGTGGGGGCTTGACGAGCTCAAATTAATAATTGCTTAATTCTTCATAAAAGGCGGTGGACCGATATAACGTTAACAATTGCCCTGCCAATGCAGCATTGTTCTTGACTTCGGAAATATCTTATGAAAACTCCCTTGAGATAGAAGCATCATTATCCTTCTATCTACCACTCTGCCAAGAGTAATCTTGTGCGAAGGTAGACATCTTTGAAGGCCCATATTAGATACTCTTGAGTTTTGGTCACTGTTTGACTACTATTGAAAAGCAGGGGAGGCAATCCGTGACAATATGTTTAAGTTTTGGCGTTGAGAGAGACAGAAATGTTTACTAGGAGAGAGAAAATGAGAAATGATGACTTCAGAAAAAAATTATAGACACTATATCCTGCACTAAGTATACAGAGAGACACAACATTAAATGGTTTGGCCATCTCGTGAGAATGGAACCCTATCAGTTATCACTACGCGCATACAACAGTAGAAGATTTGATTACAGAACACTGGGGAAACCAAGAGGCGGATAGATAGACAACATTACCGAAGTCCTACAACAACACGGGCTGCTAGCAGCCAGTGCAATACGCATGGCTCAAGAACACAAACTTCAGCTCCCCATTACACTTCATGTAAAGATTAGATAGTAAAAGAAAGTGAGCTGAGGAAGAAGGATCATTCAAATCATCATTTAATAAGTTGCTTGCTAAACTGGAGAACAATTTGCAGCGCTTTTAACAAGACTGCTTACTAACACTAAAGGCGATATCACTTTTCCGGAACGAACTCTCCCATAGTAGGAAACGTATAAACAATAATTTATCTCATAAGGTGCATTATACAGGGTGTTTCAAAGTTATGTATACACACTTTAGAAATATATATTTCATGAACAACATACACAATTTTAATTTTCTTTATCACGTTTGAAAACTAAAAGATAGATATTTTTTTCACAAAAACATAACATTAGTTTTAAAATTCAACATTCCGCCACAGCAAGTACGAATACATGAGCAACATGCCTCAAGAACTGATCTACAATTCTTATAGAATTGCCTTTCTTTCTTCAACACTTAATTAAGTGTTCTCTGTCCTTTTTCATGTATCTGAAAAATAAATCAAAATTGCTTCATTGTGAAGTAAAATGTGTTTATCCTTTAGCTTTAAAATGTTATAAAGACAATTAAAATTGTGTTTGTTGTTCATGAATTATAAATTGTTTAAGTAAGTGTATACATAATTCTGAAACACCCTGTAGATACATCATAACAGTCAAAGTGTCCAGATACTATAAATAAAAATAAAAATGAAGAATTCAAATACTAAACACTCATTACCTGACTGACACTGGCTTTTATTTATTTGAGCTATCTATTTTGCCGTTTGTCTGAGTGTTGTGACGTGAAGAAGACACTTAGTTGGTGTGATGATTCTTTTGACATGAGCAAGTAATCTAACAAAACATGGCGGAAATAATTATCGTGTACTCTGTCTGCTGTATGTCCTGATGACAGAACTAAATCTCCTGTGGTCATTCCATTCCATTCCATTTTATTTCAACTTTATGGGATTTTTGAAGTCAAACATCATGACTTACTGTCAATGGTCAGTGCACAATGAAAGAAAAATTTAAAGGTCTGCGTGATTTTTTAATGGATGTTCAATTTAGCGTTCACCGTGCACTGCGAGCCTTTTCCACATTTTCTCGAAAAGCTGAGGTTTTTTAAAAAATTATTCGGTACTTTACGTTTCGTGTAAGCAATTATTAATGTGGGTGATAATGCTTTCTTGGAATTGACCTGTCTATTGTGAGTTTCATATTCAACTTTTGTTAAGCTGTTTTAATAAAGCAAGAACGATGACGTCCGTCATGTAGGCCTACCTGAGGTTCACAACGACTTGGTCCACACTGAGGCTCATATCTACGCTCTCCTTGGAAAGATAGAGTGTGACGTCATTTGATGAGCTCGTTAATGAGGTCGCAGCAAGAGAACTACCTGCAGAAAGTAATGAGTTATTTAACACTTTTCACGCTATCCTTATCTTTAAATTTGCGATCTTAACTCGCGTCTCTTTATCTCAACTTAGTCATTCATTTCCTTCTTTTTGTTGTTGTTGTTGTTCTTGCTGTTGTTGTTGCTGCTGCTGCTGTTATTGTTGTTGTTGCTGCTGCTGCTGCTGCTGTTGTTGTTGTTTGCGAACTAAGAACCCACTGCTGCAGCAGACCCTGCTTCAAAGATGCCCAGCGTATGAGCAACAGAGAAAACACGTATGCCCATAACCAGTACCATTCCTTGGAAAATTCTATGGAGCTGCAAACAGCTTCAAGCTGACTACTGCTTTCGTTAAAAAAATATTCAAGCAGACGTCTGAGAGAGTACGAAGAAGAAGTAGCAGAAGAAGAAGAAGACGAAGAAGAAGGATGGCTAAGTTTTACTTTGTTTAGCTGACTTATTCATATTGTTTGTTGAAGTTTGTGTGGCTTCAAGTCTCTACAGGTCAGGGTAACAGATCCAGCTCTTAATAGCCATCAGATCAGGAGAACATGTTACACTGTTCAAAGCTTTACTATGGCAATAACATATACGCTTACGCAGTTGCACACAACTGAAGATTAAGGTAGGCACAAACACTCATACAATAACATGTAATATATACAGCTCACTGAAATTATTTCCTCTTGGACCAGAATATACAAAGTACGAGCTTCCCTCTGTTTCGTTTTGGAGCCATGACATTGGATAGATCAGGGTCATGCCGGCGTCAGCGCTGGTCAGGAAGGCGACAACCGTTATCGTGTTTGAGGCTTCAATAAGCACGTACGGCCTGTGTAAACCTATTAGGATAGACAAGTTGTGAATCAATGTTGATAAAAAAAATACCAGACCAAAAGGTCTTTTTTCTCTGGACCTGTGCCCCAATATAACCGACGGAACATGTGTCCGCGAAAACGAGGCAAAATTCCCTATAAAACAAAACCAAACAAACAAAAATGATTGAAAGTAATGATCAAATAAACTTGAGCTTCTTCGCTGCAACATTTACATCATCAACATCATCATTTTCCTTTGCTTGTTTTTCAGAAGCTTGATTAACATTAGATCATTTAGTTTTAAAACTTAAAAGACTGACGAAAACACGAAAAGGTGACTGACAATATTTACAATCAATGATCACTACGCGCATTCAACAGTAGAAGATCTGATTACAGAACACATGGAAAATCAAGAGGCAGATGGAAAGACAACATTAACGAACTCCTACAACAACTCCATCAACTTTTACAGAAACTTGTGTTTCAAACTCACAACGAAGACCATAGCTGTGGTATATAAGGCCTGCGCCACCAGCACTCTTCTATATGGCAGTGAGACATGGACAACCTATGGTAAGCAAGAAAAATAAGGCTCCATACCTTCCATCTGCGGTGCCTACACCAAATGCTTGGGATTTCGTGGAAGGACAAAGTGACGAATGTCGAGGTGCTGTCACGTGTTGGAGTTTAACGCATGTATACACTGCTTAGACAGCGTAGACTACATTGGCTTGGCCATGTCCGCCGCATGGAATATGATCGCATCCCCAAAGATATTTTCTATGGATAGCTGCACTCAGTCAGGCGACTGCAGCTGAGGTTCAAAGATGTGTGTAACAGAGACCACAGCTGAGGTTCAAAGATGTGTGTAACAGAGACATGTCGACACGGGACATAAATCCAGAAACTTGGGAGGATGAAGCTGCCGTTCGCACCAATTGGCGATGCTCCCTATGGCGCCACATCAGACTGGGCGAAAAGAAGCTCTTATAACAAGGAGAAGAGAAAGAAACACCAGACAAAAATAGCAGCTGAGAGTTATTACCTCAAGGGCGCATCACTCCTATAGTCAATTATGAATGAAGGAGACAACATAGCATGTTCATCAACTCACTCTCATTCACCATATTCGTTCCACGTAGAGTATATGGCTGCAACTAATGCTTAATTTTAAGCAGATGACCCTAAATAGATATTAAGCCATTTTTAGTTTTATATTTCTTAACCAGCGGCACTTGGGCTTTCAGCCCTTCGGCCAAATGACATGTCATTGCGAGGCTGGGGAGCCTTTGGACTTTCCTTCCAACCCGGTCAGGAGCTTCGCCCCTTCCAATCCACAGAGGGTTTATCTCAGGAGCCGTTCAGGTTATTCAGTCAAAATCCCGGTCAATGACACACCTTAAATTCACACGTCCGGGCTTGAACCTTGAACACCTGATCGCCAACGCAATGTGGTAGCCATTACCCCAGCGCGGCTCCCTAAAGGCTTATAAAGTCTACAATTGGAGCCAGTTGATTTCACCTTTCATGCTATAGAGTGTTTTACTTTGAATTTATCCTTGAAAAATGACTAAACGTGAGATATTTGTTGTTTTATTTCACGTTGGGAGTGTATTTTTGCACTTCTTAACGACATAATGAAGAAGTCAGTGGAATTTCAAAGGCAACCGGTATTCTCATCGTCGTGGTATAAATTGTTTGAGAATATTCTTCTTTGATGTTTACAGGTATGAAAACATATGTAAAGAAAAATGCTTTGCATAAATATTAGAAGATTATTTCAGAAAATAGCAAGGTCTTATAAAAGCTAGGATTGAAAGGAAAAATAATGACAGAAATCAACATTAAATAAACTAATTTGAATTCTAGAGACGTAATCCGTTGTTGAAAACCATTATAACACGACAAGTTGAGAGCAAGAGGACAACAACGCAATAAGTTGAAGATAACAGCAAGAGATGGACAGCGAAGAGCCTGTCAGAATATCCCATTAGAGCAACTGACGGAAGACGCCGGAGACCCATTCCAGCCAACCTTCAATGGTGTCAAACCTAAAGATTTTTCAAGCAGAAAAAAAGGTTAGTCGGCAACCCAGACTCCTTTTGGCTTTCTCTAGGTTGTTTCGTGAGCTTCCTTTCCAGATGACCTGCTTCTATCTTGGACGGCTGATTTGACTTATATTCTGTATTTGACTTGTCCATATTGTTTGTTGAAGTTTTTGTGTTGTGAAGAGTTTTTACAGGAAGATGTAGCCGGCCCCATGCCCAACCATTCTAAGTCGCTTTTTACGACATGCCAGGAAGGGTACATTGTTACTATTCTTTGCTCCTCTTCCGGGCCACGGTAACACATGGGTGGGTGAAGGGCCGTCTTAACAGCATTGTAGGCCCTGGGCAAAGCAATGCACTGGGCCACTACCAGCCCTACCCACCCACGGGAATAAAAATGATGTCTTATGAACAATATGGCAGCATCCCAGCATGGTGCCCCTAGAATCTTTGGGCCCCTGGGCACTGCCCAGTGTGCCCATGCCTTAAGACGGCACTGGGTGGGTGACCTTTAGAAGACACCATAATGACTCATCATTTAAAACGATTGTCTGTCTAAATTGTATCAGATCATTTATGCTCCCGCCCCTCCCCCCCCACCCCACCCCACCCCCCCACAAGATAGAATTACACGTTGGAGGGCAATTACCTCCATGTTAAGAACCACTTTCTTATACTAAGCTTTACATTGCAACGCATGCATGGAGGCATATCTGGAGTCATCCTTATATGACCACCAGCTATGCACGATGCTACAATATATGCACGTGGAAATGCACCTGTGTCTGTGAGGCTAATTACATCCTCATTGACTCTTGAAATCATCCACACACTTCGAGGGATTCCCCCTGTGGTGATACTTGTTGAGAACCCAGCATTGCACACTAAGCTTGGAGAAGTCACTTGAGCCCCAGGTGTAATTCTTTGACTTGAAATTGGTTTACTGCATACAGAGGGATCTCACTGTGGACCCAGTGATAGGCATGGGAAGCTGAGAAGTGGCTCTGTGCAGGACATGACAATTCCTTGGGAGAGCCCAGAACCAGAGTACAGTATTTTAGCTCTGCATAGTTGGAGAGCCCCCGTGGATGGCAAGGAATACACAGTATGCAACGCACTTCTTACCCCTAGCTTGGGACCAGATGTGACGATCCTTTAAATGCAAGCCAAGCTGGAGAAACTGGAGCTCATGGCTTCAACTCAACATGTTTCGGAATGGCAGAAAAGCCACGCGAAAAGCCTAGATCTATAGTGTAGATAATACCAATTGGTCTTCAACTTGGTATTGGCTGCAAAAGAGTTTCACTTAGTTGCAAATGCATGCAGAAATACGCACTCCTATTTACCAGTAGAATGGGGGTAGAGATCTTCGTCTTTCACTGTGAACTCGTAATGCTTTGTGAAGGACACTGACGTTCTCATGGATTGGCCGCTTGATGTCTGAAGTTTCAGATACACTGAGTGACTTTCGAAGCCGGTCGTTATGTAAAGTATCGCGCCGTCGTCACTGGTACTATTGCCAAATGAAGGCAACACTGCTAGGTATGACTGCCTGGTCGACGGGGTTAGATCTGTTATTAAAACAAATTGGCATTAGACAAGAGTGAATCATAAGTCCTTTACCTTTCTGCTTAAAACATTGTGGCTTTAATATGTAATGATATGTGTAAATGAATACATCATAACAATGGCAAAATGGTATCCATAATCGTTCATACACAAAGTCCGCCTTTTTAGACAATTTCAACAAATTCTCTGGCATAAATCTTAGTCCTTTTTGTGAAATTCTTCCGTTATTGCTGTTTTGAGATCCTCTAAGGTTTTATGTTTCCGACCACACACATTGTCTTTTAGATATGTCCCTAAATATAACCTGCTATAGTGAAATAAAAAAAACCCGCAGACCATTTAGTTGGACCCCGTCTATCAATCAACCTGGTAGGAAATTTTTCATCGAGAAAATTGTTGACAGGAAATAATAGCATGTAAGAAAAGGGGGAGATCAGGAGAGGTAAACATTGCATACTTCAAACTGTAGGGTATCCAACAAAAATAAAATTTTTGAAAATGATTAGGATAATCTACTACATATTTCTTCATACATAGAAATTTGAAACAGTACGTGACTTATGAACTCAGTCTGTAGATTAACTGTTTGTTCAATGTTGCACCGATAATAAACGTAGCAGTGGCAGAGAAACTGACACAAATGTCTCGTCACTTGATTTAATTACAATATTATATGCAAATATTATCATTTCCTTTATTCGCTCCGGGGGTATAGTACCACAACTGAAGATTTTTCTCTTGCTGTGGTCATTTCCTATTTTTAAACTGTTATTTCTTTATTGCTATCTAACGTATTTATAGGAAACAGACGTCAAAATAAAGACACGTAACTGTCATTTTACTACGTAAGCTGCAATGTCGCATTAACTACATAATTCAGCGAGGGATTTGATGTTTTTAACACACAATTTCATAGAGGGCAGAAATTGTAGTTGTCCCTAGTAACGTTAGTTATTGGGCTATTTTAGATTTTATTTTATTTTACATTGTTTCTGGGGAAAAAAGAATGAATAAAATAAAACTTATTAGTCAAATGCCAGTTTTTGCTTCTCGTTTTTAGTTTGTTTCGTGCATATCTAATAAAAACAAGTGAGGATAAATTTAAAAATAGGTAACCACTTTTCAATTACCCTGTACAAGTCGTTTGACTACAGAAGACTGAAGAGAAATATTAAAAAGCATCGAAAGGTGTATTACATATACAATAGAGTCACTGTGATCCGAGATAATAACACATACCAGAATTTGCAGGCTGGGAGAAATAACAAAAGAAAAATAATGAACGCTGTTACCCCTAAATTAAAAACCAACAAAAACAACAACCCAAAGAAGAGCTATTTACTTTCATAAATGTGTGATTACTTAGCATAGGAAAGTTGAAAGCGTATGACAAGATTAGTAATGTGGAACTGATGACAAGAAACAGTCAAGTGCCAGTGAAAGAAGAGACGAGAAGGGGACGTTGGAGATGGATAGGACACACACTGAGGAAACATGTTGATAGCATTACAAGGCAGTCCTTGTTCTGGAATCCCCAGTGTAAGGAAAGCAGAAGTAGACCATATATATATATATACACACACACACACAAACACATGGAGAAAAGAGCTTGGGACAGAAGTGAAACTGATGTGGAAAATGTGGACAGATTTTCAGCTGATGGCTCGTGACTGGAGGACCTGGCATGTGTTTGTTGAAGACAAATGTTCCCTGGGGAGCTAAAGGGCATTGATTGATTGATGGATTGATGGATGGATGGATGGATGGATGGATGCGTTGGTGGATGGGTTGATGGGTGGGTGGGTGGGTGGGGGAGGGATCGGGGGAAATAGGTGGGTGGGTGAGTGGGCATGGGTTGATTGATTGATTGATTGATTGATTGATTGATTGAAGGACTATTGGATCTCTGAGGTGACAGAAAGAATAGTGCTACTGCTCCCTTAGGTATATTGAAAAAGTTGAATAATATAAAAGACCGAAAAACACACAGAGAAGAGAACTGGAGACAGAAATGAAAATGATAGACAGACATGAAAGACCTGGAGCTGATGGCACGGGATTGGAAGACTTGGCATAAGTTTTTGGAAGGCCTATTTTCAGTGGAGAAGTAAAGGGTAGTGAAAATGATGTACCCAAATTATAATTCACTGGGGTTGAATTGCGTATTCCGCGCACGAGCAAGATGACGACATGGACGTAGATAGAACTCTTTACATGTAAATGATACGTATATACTTCCTTCTTCTTTCTTACCTTTCTGACAAAAGTACCCCCACAGATGACTCTCTGCAATATCATTCCAGCCCACCGAAGTTGTTTCGTAGAGTGACAAAACCATAAATTTTTCACGCCCTTGCAGATCCGGCGCATTATTCGGCTCTTTGTTATTCCAACAAGTGTAGTTTACAGCTTCCTTCGACGTGGCCCATATCCACTGATCATTGAGTTCATCTGTTCCTCCAAGCCAAGCAAATTCACCATTCGCTTTGGTAAAGTAGAAATTAATAGTATATTAACAGATGTTGTATTATCAGATTCTATTGTGCTATTATCACTGACGAAGATTTGTGCCATGCACTGTTTTATTTATTGACTATATTATATCCAGTAAGGTAAGAGGTAAAGGATCCTGTTACAAGCCCATTGAGGCATATTGAGAATATGGTGTTAGGTCCATATTTTCTTGCTCTGGTACCCAGTTCGACCCCGTAACCGTTTGCGCTACTGCAGTTGTATTTCCAGGGTGTAGTATAACAACTTTTTTTTAATTTTAACGATTAATGAATCAATTTTAAAAATATTTTCTTCCTAATACCAGCAATTATTTTGTGAAATCAAGTATAATACGATATTAAGAATCTTCAACTCAAATGTCAAGGTAATTCTAATGTATGGCTCTGAAACAGGACGAATTTTAAAAAATGACAACCAGAGTACGGACTTTCAGAAATGGGAGCTTGCGCAGAATAGACGGATAGAAATTGGCTGACAAGATCACTAATGTAGAGCTAATGGGAAGAACTATACTTATACCAGTAATAAAAGATGTAAGGAGAACACTCAGACGTTTAATATGACACATATTTAGAAAACCCGCTGACAACACTCCACGGCATCCATGGTTCTGGAATCCTCCAGGTAAGAAAGAGTGGGGATACACACACACATACACACACAAAATGGAGAAGGGAATTAGACAGATCTGAATGTGATAAAGAAGTCGTGAACAGGTCTTGAATATCACATGACAGGAAGACGGGACTCGTATTTGTTGAAGCCCTTTGCTTCGCATAGACTTTGTTGTTGTTCTTGTTGATCCAGCGGCGTTTGGCCACTCTTTCTTCGGCCCAATGCCACGCAGTGGGGGTAGCTGCAAGTGCTGGCAAGATGTTCTTTTGCTGCATATAAGGCGTTTCATTTATATGGCATCGGAGGAAGGAGCAATTTTCTAACATCATCCGAATGTTGGGGCATTTAAATAGGTGGTGATCACCAGTTTCGTAGGGGTAGGTACATAGCTGGCACTCTGAATTGTGTTGTGTTTGGATTCTGTTCAAGTGATTCTTGACTGGTATATGTTGTGTTTGGAGCCGAAAAAATGGTGCTCTGATTCGCATGGAGGTAAAAGGTAATGAATGAGTAATATTTTGTGGTCTAAATTTATTAACGCCTTCTCCCATAAATGTGAAGTTTAGTATGACCAAGTTCAGTATGGCCAAGTTTAGTATGACCAAGTTTAGTATACCCAAGTTTAGTATGCCCAAGTTTAGTATGACCAAGTTTAGTATGACCAAGTTTAGTATGACCACGTTTAGTATGCTCAAGTTTAGTATGAGCAAGTTTAGTATGACCAAGTTTAGTATGACCAAGTTTAGTATGCCCAAGTTTAGTATGACATATCTTAGATTTGCTTGTCTCGCTGTTTAGTGTTTTCCTTGTTCTGTATAAACTTTGCTTAACGACATTATCTTTAACCAAAAAATGTTAGAAATACAATTTTAAAATACAAAGATACTTCAAAAACACTTACAGATGACGTAGGAATAGTAACTGCTAAGAGAATCTGACAGTTCCTTGGTTTTTGGTTCGGCCAAGAATCCTCCATGATTTTTGCAAGCTGCCTGTCCGAGACAAAGACAAGGAGGTATTACTATAGCACATTGTAACACGAGACAGTCGATCGTTAACATCCAAACAAACAACACATGGTCTTATGTTATTAATACTGTTCTTTATGGTATGATATGCCCTGTGTAGTTCCCAGGTCTCTCTTAAGAGATAAAGAAAAAATAGCACTACAGCTCCCTCAAGCATGTCGTCCAGGGTGACCAATATGAGGTTGTACTTGGACAGGAAATGGTGGTAACGTCATCATGTAAAACAAACTGAAAGAGAAACCACTGCTGT
The DNA here is from genome assembly GCA_024509875.1 of Oreohelix idahoensis. NCBI lineage: Eukaryota > Metazoa > Mollusca > Gastropoda > Stylommatophora > Oreohelicidae > Oreohelix > Oreohelix idahoensis. Next base: position 32,788 of record JAMPIV010012721.1, read on the forward strand.
AAAAGCTTTGTGTAGGCAAGAGAACAGTTGGGCGACCATAGCTGAGGTTCAAAGATGTGTGCAAGAGAGATATGAGGGCACTGGACATGGATCCAGCAGCATGGGAGGATGAAGCTGCCGATCGCACGAAGTGGCGATGCTATTTACGGCGCCACCTCAGATTGGGCGAAGAGAGGCTCACACAAGAAGCAGAGGTGAGGAGAAAACGTCGAAAGGAGCACCAGGAAAATAAGCAGCTGAGGGCTGTCACCTCAGGGGCGCATTCCCATAGTCAGTTATGACTGAAGGGGCTATTATTATTATTATTATTATTATTATTATAGGCTCATTACAAGGGCCCAGCAACAGCGGTGGCTCTATGTTCCATAGCGAGCGAAATAGAACATAATGATGATAGTATGGTACAGAAAGGTGAACCACGTTAACAAAGAACTGATATCGTTGAAATCGGAAACAAATAGAAAGGATATGTAAAATTAGGAATCCTATATATAATATCCCAGCTTTTTCTGTCAGTGCGTAACGCTAAGGGATGCAACTTTGGTTGAAAGTTAGACATTAATTGTATTGTTTCCCTTATATGTACTCTCCCGAAAATAGTAACACTTACCAAAGAACAATGCGCAAATGACGGTGTGCACAAAAATATATTTATAGAATGTGTGATCCCGTGTATACACATTGGGATCCTCGCTGCTGCTACGTAGTTCGTGTACTGTGGTGATGCACAGTGGTTTTTTTAAATACTTTTGAATAAGTAAAATTGCTGTTAGGTATTGGTGCTTTTGAATTTAATTCCCGTCTTACGACGGGCTTTTACACTAGTTACAGTAAATTAATATGAGACAAACATAAAGGTATGTTATCAGGCACTCGTAGGAAATAAAGAAGTAGAACACTAGACAACAGAAAAACAACAGACATGAGTGGCTTACCCAGGATTTGGACCCTGGACCTTCCGTGCGACAACCCCGTCTAGCTATGCAAGCGAACCACACTATCCTCCCTGCCATCTACGCAAAATCCAAAAAATGATGTTTCGATGACAGGTCATTTGTGCGAACCGCTATACATAACACCGGAAGTTTACCATGGGCAGTTCAGCCTATTAATTAATGACGCAATCACTTCTATTGTTCCTCTATTATACAGTATAGGCCCGTCCAACAAGACAAAGACCTTAATACTGTGTCCAGTAAATGATAGTAGACTTAGAACAGTAAGAAAAGGACAGAGGGTAGGTTTGGTATTGTATAAACATTTATAACACATAAGGGAGGGAAACCTGAGGCCTGTAAACAGTAAGTTTAATATGAGACAAACATAAAGGTATGTTATCAGGCACTCGTAGGAAATAAAGAAGTAGAACACTAGACAATAGAAAAACAACAGACATGAGTGGCTTACCCAGGATTTGAACCCTGGACCTTCTGTGAGACAACCTAGTACATAATAATTATCGAAAGCTATCAAAACCGGACGAATAAAAAAATGTGGTCATGTGCCGAGGAAAAACAGCAATGATTTTTAAAAAAATGGAAATGACACCTTACATCGGCTGGCATGTTGGACGATAGAAGTGGCGATAGGAGGAAACATAAAGCATCTAGAGCAGCAGTAGGTACCCCAGGATGTGTTGAGATCTACTTTAAAGATACTCATCTGGCTCAAGATCTACCATGGTAAAATTAAAATCTGTTTCAGGAGTATTTGTAATTCGGAAAAAGTGCATCTTATACGCAGCATTTATTTCATCCGGACGATCTGCTACACGTAATTCATTGACAGAGGAACGGGCAGTTCACACTGAATTTATATGTTTTATCATTGAATTGTCAGAAGGCCTTTCTTGCTACCACTACGACCTCACACTTAATTTTTTTCTTAATGAATGTAGCTATGTAAAATGTCTAGGGTAATGATATGTAATGTGGTGTGATAGTTATAGATACACCCACAGATATTTAAGCAGACTAATAATATTTAACAAATATTATAATACACTGAACTAACTCAAGAGTGTAAAATTTTTGATAGAATTATATTACATTTATTTGTTCTGGATCAAGTTTTATGTTGACCAGAACTTTTTTTTTTAAAAAAAGGATTTAAAATTATGAAAGAAATGCATGGAATGTTACATAATAAATGCAAGAGTGTACATATATAAGTACTAGACTAGTTAGTTTTATTAAAATGTTCTAGTAGTCATCTACTTGGGAGGATAGTTAATGCTTGTGCTGTTGGGGTGGCCTCATCACACCTGTCTATATTGACTACACAGTGTCCAGTAAATTGCAGGAATTTTATGGGGTATTAGTAACTAAAAGGCGTTGGTGAACTTCCAGCAGACCAGAGGCTCACTCAACTTGCATATGTAGCTCTGGTGCTGAAATCTGGTGGTCCCACCTCTCCGTGCTGGCGGGCAATAATAGTGGTCTCTGTCACAACGTACTGCACAGATACACTCGAGTAAAATCACCAACTGAATGGACACCGCCTTGTTGACAACTGAAACTCACAGCTCTGCAATCAAAGTATTGGCTATGTGTCAAAATTCTATTCTCTACCCACGTCTGGACACAACACGGACACAACAACCACATCATACAGACAGGTCAGATCTCTCTGACCAAACAGCACATTTACCATGGTGGTTTTACATCAGATAGGTCCTCCCAGACTATAGATTCTGAAAAATATTTATTAGTTTCCTTCCCTAAAAGTGGATAGGTAATATGTTTCATTATTCTCAACACTTGATCTGTCTTTCCTAACCCTTGCTGGAGTTTATGTATATTGTTGGTCCCTAGACCCTGACTTGGGGCGGGGGGGTCTAGAGCAAATCCCTACTTGTTTGTAAGGCTAGATTATGATATGGCAGTATCAAATCACTCGAACATTAAACAATATTCAAAATATACAAAGAAATAATTTCAATCTTACCAGATTATGAATAAAGAACACAGAAATGCTAGCAAAACTCAGCTGAGCTGCTGGCTATAGTATGGCGTCCCTGAACTTATTTCACTTTCTTTCATTTGGAAATCACCACACTTTAAAATACTGTGTCTATCATCGAACAACTATTGAGGAATGGCCCCACTTGCGCGTCTGAGCGCCGATAAAATGATTGTCTGTGGCCAATCACTGCCTAGGTTTATTTCAAATTCAAATTTCCTACCCTAAAGTCATTTCAGTCATGCTTCAGTCAAGTATGGATGTTTATCTGTTAGTCTGTCCGTCTCTACTTGTTTTTTTTTTCAAAAACGTACTTGATTTTTGAACCAACCTTTCTCTCCCCTCCAAAATTTTGTCGTTAAAAGTTATATTTAGACACAGCTCCCACCAATGTCCCTTCGCTTCCCTACTAAGTAGATTTGAACACCTGCGTCTCAAGGTCGTGTTTTTTTTGTGCAAATAGCGACACTTTTTATTCCATACAGTCTGTCGCTGATGTGAACAACACTGTCTTTTGTCATTATCTTCAATATTATCTATCCGTCTGTAAAATTAAGAACATATTAGTTCACTGCTCAGAATGGGCCATCCGGCCAGCTAATTTTTATATTCCTAACATTAATATTACGAAAAAGTTACTTTTTAATTTTTGTAATATTCCAAACATCTGCGTTCTGCCGCTGAATTCAAATCAAAGGCTTGGTATCGCAAAAGCGACCAATAAATGACTGTGGCGTAACATATCCAAGGTCCCTTCTGTCGAGTTCCTTACTTTATGTCAACTTGGGAAACGTGACTTTTCTCCGTTTCCCCCCCAATTGCGTCTCCTTAGCCTTTCTAGTCTCACGCAATCTTTCCAGTCATATTTTTTTCCTTTTTATCCGCCGTTCCCCTCCTGTCTAGCAAGTCAATTTTTATGGAGGGTGATGACCCGCGGTCTGGGCGATCATGTACTATCAGCAGCCTACGCATTATGTTTTTATCCTTACATGTTATCTTTGGAGGTATTTTACCGTTGTATCTCTGTCAATTTCACTACACATCTCCCCACTTGAAAACATGCCTATGGCAAGTTCCAAAACCAGCGATACACATAGGTAAAATTACTCCTCACGTCTGCCACTACTCTAATTTTGATCACAGGGGTGCCGACTGAGGAAATCTGCACCGACATTCAATTTGCCTGGGATATATTGGATACTGAACTGATAAGGTTGAAGCAATAAAGACCACCTCAGCAATCTTGCGTTTTCATGCTTAGCCTGAGATAAGAATACGAGAGGCTGATGGTCCGTCTCCACCACAAAAGTCCTACCATACAGATAGATTTGAAACTTCTTTATTGCCCAGATTAACGCTAAACATTCTTTTTCGCTTGTGGAGTATCCTTGTTCCGCCTTATTCAATTTACGGCTTGCATAAGCGACTGGTTTCAGTTCCCCATCAGGTGAAGATGATCTTTGCAACAAAGCCCCTCCTAGTCCTACATTACTTGCATCGGTTCTTAAGACAAAGTCCTGTGTCAAATCAGGCAGTTTGAGAATAGGCTTGCTAGTGAGTTTTTCCTTTAACTCTTGGAACGCTAGTTCACATTGTGCAGTCCAAATAATTTTATCTGGAAGTCCCTTGCGAGTCAGATCAGTCAGAGGAGCACAAATAGCGTTAAAATTCTTGATGTATTTCTGATAAAATCCGCATAACGACACAAATGATCGCACGTCCTTTTTTGTTTGCGGCCTAGGTGCTCTCTGCAGTTTTTCCAAGTTCTTAGGATCAGGGGTCATATTACCCTGATATACAGTGTGTCCCAAGAATTCCAACTCTTTGCATCCAATACAACATTTTGTTGGCCTAGCAGTTAAGTTCGCCTCCCGAAGTCTATCAAACAACATCTCCAGAGCTTCAATGTGTTCTTCAAATGTCTCTGTGGCGACGAGAATATCATCCATGAAATTCGTGATACATGGGTTATTCAGGGGATCCAACAATTTGCGCATCATCCTTGAAAACACACTCGGAGCATTTTTCAGTCCGAATGGTAGCATATTGAATTCATAATGTCCATCCGAAGTGCTAAAAGCCAAATAAGGTCTCACTTCAGGCTTCACTGGGATCTGGTAATAGCCTTTACTAAGATCCACCTTTGAAAAGTATTTTGCCTTGTTCAGTCTGGCAAATAACTGTTTTGTCTCTGGTAATGGATCCACTTGTCCTTCTGTGACAGCATTCAGTTTCCTGTAATCTATGCACAGTCTGTGTTCCCCAGACGGTTTTCTCAACAAAACGACACTAGAACTAAAAGATGATTCACTGTGCGAAATAATCCCCTCCTTCAACAAATACTCTATTTCTTCCTTCAATGCCTTCTCCTTCGCGAACGGAATAGAATAGGCTCTCATACAGATTGGGTTTGAGTCTACCAGTTTCATGTCATACTGTAGCAAATTTGTATGGCCTGGTTTATCTGTTAATACATCTGTATGTTCCTCCAGAACCTGTTGAACTCTCTCCCTCTGGTTTTTAGTCAGGTGCTTACTGACTTTTACCTGTGCTGCGGTTTCACAAGGATGTAATGGGTATTCATGTGAGGTGAGTGGTTCTTTTTGCATCTGGGTTGCAATAGCCAAGGTCAATAAGGGGGTGCTTTCCTGGAGTGGTCTGTCCAGATACTTCTTTACAGGTTTACATGATAAACTTTCTCCTTCCCCTTTTTGTCAATTTTATAGTTTGTTCTAGACACCTTCTCTAGAACCGTATATGGACCTTGCCAACCAATTTGTAATTTATTCTGGCTTCCGGGTAGTAGAAGCAGCACCTTCTCTCCGACTGCCAGTTCCCTGTCCTTTGCCTTCCTATTAAAATATGCTGCATGTTTCTTCCTGGCTTGCTTCAAATTATCATTTGCCAGTTTCCATCCAGCTTTCAAACGAGTGGTCAGTTCGTTCACGTATTGATACGATGAGGTAACAGTCTCTTCCGCCTTCTCATCTGTCCAGGTCCTTAATAGAGCTTCTAATGGACCTTTTATTGGCCTCCCAAATAGCAGAGTTGCGGGAGCCATCCCGGTTGAACTATGTGGTACCTCCCGGTACGCAAACAATGCGGCGGGCAGGAATTGATCCCACAGATCCGGTTTTTCGTGTGCCAGCTTCCTCAGGATAGAAATGAGAGTCCCGTTGAACCTCTCTACCTGGCCGTTCCCTTGTGGATGGTACGGACTACAATGAAAGTGTCTGGCTTGAAATAGCTTAAAAACTTCTTCCGTTAGTTTCCCCTTGAACTGAGAACCATTATCCGTCAAGATTTGATGCGGGAATCCTAATCGGGTAAATATTGTAAGTAGTGCCTCTGCTACATGTTTTGAATCAATTGATGGCAGGGCTACCGCCTCTCCCCACATAGAACAAGTGTCCACCAGAGTAAGGATGTAACTGTTCCTCCTCTTGGTCCGAGTGAGAGGTCCTACAATATCCACTGCAACCCTCTCAAAAGGTGTTCCCACTATGGGCATTTCCCCTAGAGTTGCAGGAGCAGTCCAGTGCTTTGGAGCTACCCTTTGACATTCTGGGCAGGATTTGACATATCTTTTTATATCCTCCGTTATCCCTGGCCAGAAGTAATGACAAGCTATACGCTGTCGTGTGGCGCTGATCCCCATGTGACCACTGAAGGGAATCGCATGCCCGAGTTCCATCACTTTATCTCTATATGAAGTGGGAAGAACCAGCTGGTTGTGACCATTTGTTCCAGTTCCGGCCTTCCTGTATAAGAGTTTGTTCTTCATGAAATATTCCCCCTTGCTCGGAGGTGTGTGGCATTTGGGCAATTTTTTAAAACAGGGCTTGAGTGTCCTATCCTCAGCCTGCGCCTTCCTCATCTCCTCTGGATGAGCATTTATAGGTTCACCTTCCTCCTCCTTCTTCTGTGACCTGGTCTGCACTGTCGCCATGATCACAGGTTTCTCGGGATTCCCCAAGAAGACGTATCTACACCCCAATATCAGAGGGTAGATTGGTTCATCTATCACTGCTGCTCTGATTTCTCCCTCCACATAGCGAGTTTTCACCGTTATCCTTGCGATGGGAAGTGTCATGAGTGGTATGTCCTTAGTCGCCCCTTGTATTTCCACTGTTTCTGTGGTATACTGACTTGGGTCCACTAGGCTAGACTTCACAACTGAATCATAATCCAAACCTGTATCATAAAGGCACCTTATGGTGACCCCATTACAAATAACATCCTCACAAACTGGGGGGTGATAAGGTTCCTGTTGTCCATTAGGATTAACCTTTAATCTTCGCGTCCCCGACTTCATTGCAGCAATGTTTGAAGGTTTCCTTCTACAAAATTCGGTGTTATGGTTATCCTTCTTGCACCATTTACACCATCTTTTTCCTTGGTTCAACGGTTTTCTTTCATTGAACTTTTGGTCATTGAACTGTGAGTTTCTGTCGCGATAGTCATTTCTTGGCCGCTCAAAGTTTGTCCTACCTTTATTTCCCTGCTCTCTATTATCAAATTTATTAAATTGCTGTGGAGCTTTAAAATTGTCTATGTGCTTCTTTTTAGCACCACTTACCTCTGCCTGAGCTGCCTGATACCTCTCAGCAACATTTAAAATTTCCCCCAACTTCTCTGCACCTTGTTCCATGAGAAATTTTCTCATGTCTGGAGCCATGGACTCTCTCAATTGCTCAATCATGATCATTTCTTTAAGATCTTGGGTCTTCCCCAGAGCCGTCCATTTCTCCAAATAGGTTTCTAGTCTAGCAGAGAATTGGTGGTATGTCTCCCCAGACAACAGTTTGGCATTTCTAAATTTCTTACGATAAAATTCACCATTCTTCTCGTACCTTAATAACAAAGCCTGCTTTAACATGTCATAATTGTCTTGGTCTTCCCTGTTCATTTTGGCAAATACTTCATAAGAAGTACCTCTCAATCCCTGTGATAGCTTTAAACTCCACCTCTCTCTCTCTAACCCATATGTAGTAGCTAATAACTCAAAACGTCCTAGGTACCCCTCTATGTCATCGTCTTTTTCAACAAAATGGTCTAAATGAAACCCCATAGCTGAGTTTGAGGCTCCCAGACTGGGCGTAGCATCTGAGGCAAAAGGGCTGGCACCATTTTCAGGAGCCGGGCCTTGTAATTCCAGCTCCCTTAGTCGTAATTCGTGCTCCCTTTGCAACCTTCTATCTTCTGCCTCCCTTTCGGCAGTCAACCTTTTTTCTTCTGCCTCCCTTTGCTGTCGTTTTTCTTCTGCCTCCCTTTGCTGTCGTTTTTCTTCGGCTTCCCTTTGCTGTCGTTTTTCTTCTGCCTCAATCTGCAGCCTCTTAATTTCTCTATCAGCCTCAATTTGTAACCTCTTCTCTTCAGCTACCTTTCTATCTTCCCTTTCAATATATTTATCACATTCAGCCGTTACATATTGAATTAAAATCTGACCATCCATTCCCATCTCCTTTGCGGTCAGCACAGCAGCTGATCGGAATTTAGCTAGCTCCGCCATACTTTTCAGACAATATAATAATATACAAGCTAAATCTCTAACCAGTAAATACACTAAGTACTTCTTATGACTATAGTCTAACTAATTCTAACTAACCAGTTAACTAATTAATTATCACTGGCTGTGAAGATTCACCAACTTTTATCTGCAGGGACACTTTTAATTTTAAAGGGAATTTCACAATTTTTTTCCCCTAATTTTATTTCTCCAACCAGGAGATCCTAATATTACTGTTGGGCTAATTATCCCTGGACAAGACCCCAATGTATGTAGTGGGTTTGATGGTATTGTATGATGGTGATATTACTAAATGTAATGTATGAGGCCAGCTGTGAAGGCTCCTGAGATAAAATGTAGTTGTGAATTGTCAGAAGGCCTTTCTTGCTACCACTACGACCTCACACTCAATTTTTTTTTTCTTAATGAATGTAGCTATGTAAAATGTCTAGGGTAATGATATGTAATGTGGTGTGATAGTTATAGATACACCCACAGATATTTAAGCAGACTAATAATATTTAACAAATATTATAATACACTGAACTAACTCAAGAGTGTAAAAATTTTTGATAGAATTATATTACATTTATTTGTTCTGGATCAAGTTTTATGTTGACCAGAACTTTTTTTTTTTTTTTTTAAAAGGATTTAAAAATTATGAAAGAAATGCATGGAATGTTACATAATAAATGCAAGAGTGTACATATATAAGTACTAGACTAGTTAGTTTTATTAAAATGTTCTAGTAGTCATCTACTTGGGAGGATAGTTAATGCTTGTGCTGTTGGGGTGGCCTCATCACACCTGTCTATATTGACTACACAGTGTCCAGTAAATTACAGGAATTTTATGGGGTATTAGTAACTAAAAGGCGTTTGGTGAACTTCCAGCAGACCAGAGGCTCACTCAACTTGCATATGTAGCTCTGGTGCTGAAATCTGGTGGTCCCACCTCTCCGTGCTGGCGGGCAATAATAGTGGTCTCTGTCACAACGTACTGCACAGATACACTCGAGTAAAATCACCAACTGAATGGACACCGCCTTGTTGACAACTGAAACTCACAGCTCTGCAATCAAAGTATTGGCTATGTGTCAAAATTCTATTCTCTACCCACGTCTGGACACAACACGGACACAACAACCACATCATACAGACAGGTCAGATCTCTCTGACCAAACAGCACATTTACCATGGTGGTTTTACATCAGATAGGTCCTCCCAGACTATAGATTCTGAAAAATATTTATTAGTTTTCTTCCCTAAAAGTGGATAGGTAATATGTTTCATTATTCTCAACACTTGATCTGTCTTTCCTAACCCTTGCTGGAGTTTATGTATATTTGTTGGTCCCTAGACCCTGACTTGGGCGGGGGGTCTAGAGCAAATCCCTACTTGTTTGTAAGGCTAGATTATGATATGGCAGTATCAAATCACTCGAACATTAAACAATATTCAAAATATACAAAGAAATAATTTCAATCTTACCAGATTATGAATAAAGAACACAGAAATGCTAGCAAAACTCAGCTGAGCTGCTGGCTATAGTATGGCGTCCCTGAACTTATTTCACTTTCTTTCATTTGGAAATCACCACACTTTAAAATACTGTGTCTATCATCGAACAACTATTGAGGAATGGCCCCCCTTGCGCGTCTGAGCGCCGATAAAATGATTGTCTGTGGCCAATCACTGCCTAGGTTTATTTCAAATTCAAATTTCCTACCCTAAAGTCATTTCAGTCATGCTTCAGTCAAGTATGGATGTTTATCTGTTAGTCTGTCCGTCTCTACTTGTTTTTTTTTTTTCAAAAACGTACTTGATTTTTGAACCAACCTTTCTCTCCCCTCCAAAATTTTGTCGTTAAAAGTTATATTTAGACACAGCTCCCACCAATGTCCCTTCGCTTCCCTACTAAGTTGATTTGAACACCTGCGTCTCAAGGTCGTGTTTTTTTGTGCAAATAGCGACACTTTTTATTCCATACAGTCTGTCGCTGATGTGAACAACACTGTCTTTTGTCATTATCTTCAATATTATCTATCCGTCTGTAAAATTAAGAACATATTAGTTCACTGCTCAGAATGGGCCATCCGGCCAGCTAATTTTTATATTCCTAACATTAATATTGCGAAAAAGTTACTTTTTAATTTTTGTAATATTCCAAACATCTGCGTTCTGCCGCTGAATTCAAATCAAAGGCTTGGTATCGCAAAAGCGACCAATAAATGACTGTGGCGTAACATATCCAAGGTCCCTTCTGTCGAGTTCCTTACTTTATGTCAACTTGGGAAACGTGACTTTTCTCCGTTTCCCCCCCCCCCCAATTGCGTCTCCTTAGCCTTTCTAGTCTCACGCAATCTTTCCAGTCATATTTTTTTTCCTTTTTTATCCGCCGTTCCCCTCCTGTCTAGCAAGTCAATTTTTATGGAGGGTGATGACCCGCGGTCTGGGCGATCATGTACTATCAGCAGCCTACGCATTATGTTTTTATCCTTACATGTTATCTTTGGAGGTATTTTACCGTTGTATCTCTGTCAATTTCACTACAGTTCTCTTCAATGGAAAGATGGCGTTCCGATCTCATGCAGCTCATCAATGAAGTGAATTTTAGCTAGTTGGTGCGTTTTCCATATAGGGATACCGGGTTTTTAAATGCCGGCAGGAGAATAGTTAAAAGGTAAGGGTAGTTCATATCAGATATTGCCGTAGGGAGTGAAGTGTTAGAGACTTTACCATACTAGGTCCAGCATCGAGAGGTGGGGTGACCAGTTCCCTTCCTCGCTGCCTTTTCTTTCCCTAACTCAAAGTCAGGTACCCATTTACAGCTGGGTAGACTGGAGCGTTTCGGTACCGTGATTCGAACCTGGCACCTTCACCACGAGAGACCAACGCTCTAACCACTCTGTCAATCGGACTCTCGGCAGGCAGGAGAATGCAAGTCCAAAATTGTCCTAGCTTAAATTTGTTTTCTTTTCTCCCGAAACCGTCACCTAGAGATCTACCAAATCAGACACTATTAACAACCGGTCTAAAGAGAGTTGTTTCTTGGATTGTACTGACGTGGCAAAGATGAGCTAGTTTCTTGGATTGTACTGACGTGGCAAAGATGAGCTAGTTTCTTGGATTGTACTGACGTGGCAAAGATCAGCTAGTTTCTTGGAATGTACTGACGTGGCAAAGATGAGCTAGTTTCTTGGATTGTACTGACGTGGCAAAAGTAAAGTATTTTCTTGGACTGTACTGATGTGGCAATGGTTAAGTATTTTCTTGGATTGCACTGACGTGGCAAAGATCAACTAGTTTCTTGGATGGTATACACGTGGCAAATGTAAACAAATCTCTTGGATTGTACTGGCGTGGCAAAGAGAAAACACTTTCTTGGAATGTACTAATGGGGCATAGAGAAAGTAGCTTTTTAGAATGTACCGACGTGGCAAAGGAAAAGTAGTTTTTTGGAATTACTGATGTTTGGTTTGGTTTTAAGGACTATCTTCATTGCACACTTACTACTCCATCAGTGCTCCGATCTCCTCCCTTAGATCACACACGAAGTACCTCAGCACAGCATACGAACTCCGTAGCACCGGCGAGAATCTCAGTGTGTGTATATAGAAATCACATATTCTATATATTATTTTGTGGTGGGTAGGAAGCAAATGGAAAGTAGTTTGTTTGTTTTTTTTGGAATTACTGATGTGGCAAAGGTAAAGTAGTTTTTTTGGAATTACTGATGTGGCAAAGGGAAAGTAGTTTTTTTTTTTGGAACGTATTCTCATGACAAAATAAAAGTAGCTTCTTGGAATGAACTCCGTGGCTATGAAAAGAAAATGTTGAAGATCCATTGCAGTTAATTTTTAGTGCGAAGACCAGCACCTGGTTCGAACGTCTATGATAAACAAGATGAAATTTTTATTATTTGTAACGCTGTCTATACCTCTTCAGTTTACAATTTTTGTTTTTAAATGTATAATTTACTATTTGCCAGGCTCAAATGTACAATGTATGAATTTGAGAAGACATCACGTTGGATACGGTACACACTAAGAAAACGAGCAGATAGAAGGTAGTTCTTCTTCTGGACGAACCTCCAGAGTAAGAAAAATAGACAGAGGTCAGGGATTTTTAATTTGATTTCATGCATGCTTTTCTTTTCTTTTTCTTTTTTTCTTTTTTTTTTATAATTATTATAATACGTTTAATTCTTTCATTACCTGTGCTGAACGCCATGACAGGCGTTCGTTGAAATATTTGAAACAGGAGCCACATATATACACTCCACCAGGCAACTCCTCTTCACAAGGATCTCCGATATCTGAAAATATTTTTTTTTTCAAAGCCAATGATTGAAACAAAAAAGTGCCTATTAAAGATAAAAACCTATTACAACAAACATTGAACGTGCAATTGTCAGCATTCCTGTATTCTTCCACGACCTTATTCACGACACATTCGCCGCCTAATTCAAACTACAGACACAGAGCACAAGCAGTTATATCAACTCCGTTGCCATCTGCACTATTCATCGACGAATAGGAATACTATCTTGATATGATTGTTGTGATTTGAATGAAATTTATGTCACTTTTAGCCGAGTGGTCTACCTTTTCTTATTCTCTATTTTTGTCTACGCCCACTTTTCTGTCTTATAGCTCCTAATAGCGCTATTTATGACAGTGGTCATGTCAATCTTACGTTGGACATGTTGATTTCCACCTCTCTGCACGTGAACAGCGGCATCAAGCTAAATGTCCTTTTAATCTACCTTTCTTGTAGAAAACAGCTAGTTATCTGTTTTCTTTGATTTACAAAGAAGCCGTGAACACGAGGGAAGTAACTCTAAACATTTCATCCTTCCGCCTGCGCCTAAAATCTCGAACTCAGGTCGCTCTCAAGACTGCCTAGTGTTGCTTCAGATTATCTCTTTTTCCTATATCTTATGTCGCCATGGAAACATTTCCCTAGTGTAATGAAGTCTGAGTCATATCTCGGCATCATTCAAAAGCTTTATCACCGTACAAACCCCGTGGATGTAACTAACCAATGAAAAGCCAGCTTGGTATAAATAGTGTCGGAAAATCACTAGACATGGAGGAAACAAAAGTGTAGATGTTAAGGATATTTCGGAAGGCAGTGTGCAACTAATCATGGAATACCTAGATAAAGAAGGACCCGATTCGATAATAGGGATCATTAGCTTTAGGCAGATAGCAATAGATTCACTGGATATGTTGTAGAGCCGAAGTTATTATGAATAGAAGACATTGGAACATGAACCATATTGTATTTTTCCCTATTTCGGCTGCTCCAGTGAACAGTCGGATAAACTATAGGATAAAATGGATATCTATGATGATAGAGCTTATTTATATGAGTAAAATAAGCCTAAGATGGAGGAAATCGGTGCAGAAATAAGGATTCCAGATATATTTTGGATTTACTATCTTAGCACATCTTACCTTACCTACGCAATTTTGGATGCATGAAAACGTATCTTGGTCCAGTTGCCACCTCGTACATTCGCAAGGCCATTATAAAAGAGGAGAGAACGCATGACGCAGACAAACTCGCCACCTAATTCAAACTACAGACACAGAGCACAAGCAGTTATGTCAACTCCGTTGCCATCTGCAAAAGTGTGAGCAGACTGTGTAACCATTAAAAGACTGTCTGTGATTGAGGGTAAGCGAGATATTAATTAAATAGATAGATGTAAATATATTATCAATGTGTGTTAAAGAAATATTGGCATGTGTAGAATCATTGTGCTATTTCTGGAGGAAAACCCGAAGTGTGTAGGTTTATTTTAATTGTGTAATAATTAAATAGAACGAATGGGTTGAGCAGGTTGGATGTGGAAAGCGTTTTAAAGATATTATGCTTGCTGGAAAGGACTATCCAAACTGGATGAAGGAATGACTATAACAGATTGATTTTCTGTATTATTTGATATATGACACAATGATTACCATAAGGCCTATATGATTTTATTGAAACAAATCATGGAAAGAACTGTAACAAGTGAATTACTGAACTACTGTGCTAGAACTTGAACGAATTGTGTTATTCATGACTTACTATGTCTCTTGTGAGTTACCACAGCTTGTCTGATCTGTCTCATATTACCTCCTGTCTAGCTAAGGAGACAATGAGCGATACTACGTAGGTTGTATATATTGTTCCAGGTTATATCCTGCCCTGAGTGTCATACACAATCTCTAGTGGCCAAGTCAGCAGTTAGATGCTCATGTTTGTCAGAGCTTTTGCCAGTATTAACTGTGTCATCTTGACGAGTGGAAGACCCGCAGTGGTGGGGTTCTATCCAATCATACTGCTGTACGAGGTCTAGGAAGGGCTTTGTTTCAGATAAGTAGCTCAGTGTTGGGCTACTTTTCAATTTTCAAACAACCAAATAAACCCACCTACGAATAGACTATATAATGATGAAAACCTGTGGTGTATAAAGAAGACATTTAACAGTCATATGAATCATAAAGTAACATTTAGATTCATCTATTCAAGAAAGCACAAAAAATAGAGACAGATTCCATCAGGAAGCAAGAAAACAGTGAAATTGAAATAGATTAGTTTAAGAAATTAAATGTACGTGTGTTATATATATACAAATATTTGAAAGTGACCCATAATTTTATTTTGTATTCACTTGAATTTTATTTGAAAATTAACAAAGAACAAAAAAGAAAAGATCTTGTACATAAATAAATTCTAAATTGTACCCAGAGTCTTCAGTGAATTATTTAAATTTGGTTTAAAGTTCTTGTTATGTAATTAATTACCCCTAGCAGAGTTATTGTCTAAGGTTAGTCTGGAAAGGAGCCCATAGGAATCTAGATAGCACATTACCATCTCATCTAGGAACCTATACAGCTTGACTATACCTTTGATGTCGATACACCATTACTCTTTTCAGAGAATGTGGTATTTCTTGTAAGACCAGTCTCTTATCTGGCACTATCCTGGTATCATCTGATACATCTATTTGTCCAGGATAATATCACCCTCTTTATATCTTTCCTCTCGCTACACCTAGACCCGTATGTCGTGTTACATTAGATCCTTGCACGTGCAAAAGCCACGTGCAGACTTTGTCTTGCTATTTAAGCGAGGCGTCTTTATCACTCAGCATCATTGTCTCAAGAAAATTCTGCCACTAGACAAAGTGATATTCTGCACCAGAGCTTAATAGCAGTTGTAGTGCAGGAATTATTCTTTATTCGGTAAGCACACATTTACTTATTTAATACAGTGGGGTGTTAGCTTAATCTAATAGAATAGAGATCACGTGTTACTTTAATTCATCTTAAATATATATACATTCTTTTTTACTTAAGGTAAATTTTTTCGTGACCGGGATGCATATATCAAGTTAGCTGAGCGCATATATCCAGAGGCACAGTGTGGATTCCGAGCTTGCAGATCAACAACAGACATGATCTTCTCTCTCCGCCAGCTTCAGGAAAAATCAAGAGAGCAGAAAAGACCATTATATATCGCCTTTATAGATCTCACAAAAGCATTCGACCTGGTTAGTAGGGATGGACTCTTTAAAATCCTCCTGAAAATAGGCTGCCCTTCTAAAATGCTGG
Source organism: Oreohelix idahoensis (assembly GCA_024509875.1). NCBI lineage: Eukaryota > Metazoa > Mollusca > Gastropoda > Stylommatophora > Oreohelicidae > Oreohelix > Oreohelix idahoensis. The sequence continues at coordinate 48,867 of JAMPIV010012721.1, forward strand.
AAATGATAAAGTCATTCCATGACGACATGAAGGGAACAGTCCAATATGCTGGAAGCACGTCACAGCCCTTTGATATACGAAGTGGTGTTAAACAAGGCTGTGTTCTGGCTCCGACCCTCTTCGGAATCTTCTTTGCCTTACTCTTGAAACATGCATTCAGAGATGCAACTGAAGGAATATGCCTTCACACTAGGTCAGATGGCCGTCTGTTTAATCTTTCAAGGCTGAAGGCAAAAACAAAAATCAGAAGGGTCACTATAAGAGACTTGTTGTTCGCTGATGATGCTGCAGTCGTCACTCAAAGCCAACAGGAGCTTCAGAACTTGATGAATCGCTTCACTAAAGCATGCAAGGACTTTGGCCTCAAATAAGTCTAAAGAAAACGAATGTGCTGAGTCAGGATGTGGGTGCTGCACCAGTTAACACTATCGATAACTATGAATTGGCAGTGGTGCACCACTTCACATACCTAGGGTCTACCATCAATGACAAACTCTCACTGGATACAGAAATCGACAGCCGCATTGGCAACGCTGCAGCTACCTTTGCCCGCCTCACATCGCGTGTTTGGGGAAACTCTAAACTCACAATGAAGACCAAAGCTGCGGTATATAATGCCTGCGTCATCAGCACACTCCTATATGGCAGCGAGACCTGGACGACCTATGCTACGCAAGAAAGAAGGCTCAATATCTTCCATTTGCGGTGTCTACGCCGCATCCTCGGCATCTCGTGGAAAGATAAAGTGACAAATGTCGAGGTGTTGTCACGTGCTGGCCTTCAAAGTATGTATACGCTGCTTAGACAGCGCAGACTTCGCTGGCTTGGCCATGTTCGCCGCATGGAAGATGGTCGCATCCCAAAAGATATCTTCTACGGACAATTAGCAGATGGCAAGAGAACAGTTGGGCGACTACAGCTGAGGTTCAAAGATGTGTGCAAGAGAGATATGAGGGCACTGGACATGGATCCAGCAACATGGGAGGATGAAGCTGCCGATCGCACTAAGTGGCGATGCTATTTACGGCACCACCTCAGATTGGGCGAAGAGAGGCTCACACAAGAAGCAGAGGTGAGGAGAAAACGTCGGAAAATAAGCAGCTGAGGGCTGCCACCTCAGGGGCGCATTCCCATAGTCAGTTATGACTGAAGGGGCTATTATTATTATTATTATATATTACTGAAGCACATTAAAAACGCACCACCTGTATAATCCAGGAACAGAGTGTTAAATGTAAATATAAGTGTGTACAAGTTTACATATTTGGAATCTTTATTCATTTTCCTATGAATCCATGCTGGTCATTAATTTGTACATTTGATTGTTATGAAATTCATTGCATTCTGTGCAGGCAAGGGAGAAAACCAAAAATACAAAAAAATGCACGTGCGTTATCCTGCTGGAGAAGCTGCAAGTCTGGATAAATTGTGAACGCAGGAGCAACCAGTGCATCCAGAACCTCATCTCGATATGTCACAGTATTAACATTTCCACGGAAGACGTGAAGAGGCAAGCGATGGTGAAAACTGAATCCTCCCCAAATGTGAATACTGCCACCTCGAAATCGGTTGACACAGCAATCTGCAAAGCGCTCTTCACACCGTCGCTAAATCCGCATACGTCCATCTGCAAAGGATATGTTGAATCTGTTCTCGTCTGTGAATAGGACAGCATTCCACTGCAGTCTAGTCCATCTGATATGTTGCTCTGTCCATTGCAGGCGCTGCTAACGATGTCTGTGAGTCAAGTTTGGCCCAACATAAGGTCGTCTTGCAGTAAGGCCTGTATCTCTGAGTCGTCGTATGACTGTCATTCGAGATACTTGCCCATGTCTACCCACTATTGCTCTTGCTGTTTGACTTGCCGGGAGAGAACGATTCCTTAGGTGACTCAGCACAATATGACGATTTTGCGCAGGGGTAGTAACTCGTGGTTGGCCACTCCGAAGTCTATCCCGGGCACTGCCAGTGGTTCCGTAACGTTCATTGAGACGTACAATAGTGCTGTGGTGGCAATTCATCCTTCTGGCAATGGCCCGCGAGCTCATTCCGGTCTCCAACATACCAATGGCTCGTTGGCGGTCGTTTTCAGATAGTCGTGGCATTTCAAGCACATGTACTGGGTGTTTTGTCTCAACGGCCTTTTTATACCGAGTATACTGCCACATTCATAACCCTCCACTCCCACAGGAGCATAGGCCTTCAACAAACACATGCCAAGTCCTCCTGTCACGTGCCATCATCTCAAGTTCTTTCCATGTTCTCCTCATCATTTTCACCTCTGTTTCCAACTCTCTTCTCCATGTACTTCTTGGTCTTCCTCTGCCTCTCTTGCCCTGGGGGTTCCAGAACAAGGACTGCCTTGTAATGCTATCAACAGGTTTTCTCAGTGTGTGTCCTATCCATCGCCATCGTCTTCTTCTCATTTCTTGTTCCACTGGCACTTGTCTAGTTCTTGTCATCAGTTCCACGTTGGTAACCTTGTCATACCATTTTAATCCCTCTATTCTACGCAACCTGGAGAGCACTGGTTTCTGCCTTATGCGCCGTGTTTGGTGCTTAAAGAATTTATTATTATTATTATTATTCTACGCAAGCACCCATTTATGAAAGTCTGTAGCTTTTTGGTTGTTGTCTTTGTTGTTCTCCATGTCTCTGAGCCATACAATCGGACTGACTTCACATTTGAGTTGAAGATTCTTATTTTCGTGTTGGATCCTATTTCTCTTGATCTCCATATATTTCCCAATGCAATGAAAGCTCCTCTTGCCTTTTGTATTCTTATTTTGATATCGCTGTCTGTCCCTCCAACTTTGTCTATATTACTGCCAAGATATGTGTATGATTCTACATCTTGTATTGGTGTTTCTTCAAGTTCAACCCTGTTATCATTACCTGCATTTATTCGCATTATTTTTGTCTTTTCCCTGTGTATTTCCAGACCCAATTGCTGTGACCTCTCATCAAGTGTTTTCAATTTGTCCTGCATCTGATTACGGCTATGGGACAGAAGAGCCAAGTCATCAGCAAAATCCAGATCATCCAACTGCTTAGTCAGAGTCCACTGGATTCCATTTCTGTTGTGTGTTGCCGATGATCTCATAACCCAATCTATTGCCAGCAAGAAAAGAAATGGAGACAAGAGGCATCCCTGTCGCACTCCTGTTCTTATCCCAAACGGTTCTGTAAGCTGTCCTTCGTGAAGAACTCTGCATGTCATGTCTTCATATGTTTTCTTTATTAAATTAATGATCTTCAGGGGAACTCCATAATGCCTCAACAATTTCCAAAGTGATTCTCTGTCTACACTGTCAAATGCCTTTTCGTAGTCCACAAATCCGATGTATAGTGGTGAATTCCATTCCAGACTTTGTTCAACTATTATTCTCAAAGTGGCTATCTGGTCTGTACATGATCTGTTTTGTCGAAAACCTGCTTGTTCATCTCTCAGTTTCTTGTCTATGGACTCTTTTAATCTCTCAAGGATAATCCTGTTTAATACTTTTCCTGGCACTGATAGTAACATTATTCCTCTATAATTTGTGCACTCTTGTAAATTTCCCTTCTTAGGCAACTTAACCAGATATCCTTCCTTCCATTCTGCTGGTATCTCTTCCTTTTCCCAGACTTTACCAAGTAATTTATATAACATCTCTGTAGCCGTGTCGATATCTGCTTTGATGGCCTCTGCTGGAATGCCATCAGGTCCAGACGCTTTTCCATCTCTTAGAAGCTTTATGGCTTTCTTTATTTCTTCCTTCGTTGGTCTTTCACCGTTAATTTGTAGCTCTTCTTCTGCTGGCTGGATGTCCGGCGGGTTTTTTTACAGTCAATTTCATACTGCCACAACGCGTACACATTTTCAGGGTCATAGCTGTTGGGAATCGTGTTGCACGTGTAACTTTCATCGTTTTCAGGTAGTCTGTACACACACCCGTGGATTGAATCTTGCACTTTCCATTCCAGCAGCCATTCGCTCTCTACCTCATGACAAACACGGGGAAAATCCATTCCCACACTTTTTTTTTGCCAGCTTCTCGGCATCAGTATATATAATAGTGGTGCGTTTTTAATGTGCTTCAGTATATATATATATATATATATATATATATATATATATATATATATATATATATATATATATCTTGAGTGTTAGCCCAACGCTAAATTTTTGGTAACTCATTCAGTGTTATCACTACTTGGGTGATTATCACTCGGGCCACATATAATTATCATGGAGTGTGGGGGTACAGAGGTCATGACGCTCAATGTGAGCAACCCTGAGCCCATATCAGTAAGGAATCAGCAACTGGAACAGACAGATGCCTTCACATACCTAGGATGCATAGTAACACCAGACGGCGGAGCAAGCAAAGACATGAACAACAGAATGAACAAAGCAAGAACAGCCTTTTTTATTCTAAACAACATCTGGAAGTCCTCTCAGTACAGCACAAGCACAAAATTAGGATTATATCAGAGCTGTGTGCTTTCTGTGCTTCTCAATGGCGCGGAGAGCTGGAGAGTTACAGAGAAGGAAATGTCGAAATTGTCCTCTTTTCGGACAACATGCCTAAGAAAAATTCTCCGAATCTTTTGGCCGAATACCATCACCAACCAAGATCTGCTTACTCGGAGCAAGCAAGAGGACATGCACACCATCATAGCTGGCAGACGCTGGAGCTGGGTTGGCCATGTCCTCAGAAGAAACCCCGATGACATCACAAGAACAGCTATGCTATGGACCTCTGAAGGAAAACGAAAGAGAGGCCGACCAAAAACGGTGGAGGACTGGAGGCTGAGATGCAAAGAATAAACCAGAGTTGGGGCACTGTACGAAGGATCGCCGCCGACCGAGCAAAGTGGAATCAATTTGTTGTTGCCCTACAAGACGCCAACAGGCGTAATAGCCACTGACTGCTATGACGGTCGGCGGCTAAGGATCAAAGAAGTGGGGATACCCAACATTGTTTTCACCTTAACGTAACGTATGTGAGACCAGTTGTGTGTGTGAATATATTTTTAGCCTCAGATTTACGCAGCGTGCAAGCAACGCGTGCTTTGGAAACAGTAATGGAGGGCGGGGCCTATAGTGGTAGTGATTCCCTAGGCATAACAGAGCAAAGAGCGGGTGAGTGACGGGTTTTGTTTTGATTTTGTGTGAGAGAGAGAAACGGCGAGTGCTTCTATATTTTTCAGACTTGGTGTAAATTTACCTAGTTACAGGACTCACGAAATCTTGGTAGTGAGAAAGTGAACAGGTGTTGGTGGTTTGGAGTGAGACGTGTTGCCTTAGAGATTGAGTGAAGTATTTTTTCTGTGAGTGTCACATATAATCACTAGCCCATCAAAGCTAGTGAAGTTATTTTTTTTCTGTTTGGGAGGGGGGTTTTGTGGTTAATTTAATAAATATATTTATATGTTCTAAGCGGTCAGAATTCATTCTATTCTATCTGCCACTTGATGTTTGCTGTTGTAGTCTTTACTGTAATAGATTTTCCTATTTTTTGCATGAGAGGACGGAGAAGGGTATGACATATTAAAACTTAGTTTCGAGTATGGCTGGGAAGTAAATCTTAGATATTTGATTATATATCTCTTCTCTCCAGAAGTCATATCTCTCTCCATATTTTCATTAGTGACTTTAATTTTCTCAACTTTCACATTACTCATTCATATTCTTTCTAAACTCAGGCATCCTCTATTTCCATACTCGCGACAATGATTATTAATAAGATCATCATCATTGTTTATGTCATGGCGTCTATTGTAAGAGAGAGATATGGCTGAGAGCTAACACAAACAAACAACAACAACATCATCGTTTTCCTTTGCGTCCTTACGCAGCATAGAACCACCATTGTCACTGGTACCCTTGCAGGAAGTCTGCGCCAAGCAGTCACGTGCTTTTGCAGCAGTGGTTTCTATGGCAATTCGTTTTACAAGATAAGGTTGTCAACCCCATAGAAGATACTGCCCGTAGAGGAGTGAAGTGTCAGAGATTTCACTATACTAGGTCCAGCATCGAGAGGTTGGTGGATCTGTTCCCTACCTTCAGTTTTCTAGTATTTCACTTTTTATGACGAGTCTGATTTTTCCAACACAGTCATCAAATATTTTCTGTATTCCACTGACCAAATTTTCACGGGATTTAAAGAATAAATCTTGTCTCTTTTATGGTTTGCATCTTCTGTAAGTGTGTATACATTTATCTTTGTTATTTTTACCCATGTGCATTGTTCTATTAATTTTAGAATACTTTCATTGACTACCACTAATTTTATTATGGATGCTAGTGTAAAAGCCCGTCATAAGACGGGATATTAAATTCAAAAGCACCAATACCTGACGGCAATTTTACTTATTCAAAAGTATGTTTAAAAACCACTGTGCATCACCACAGTTCTATAAATATTTTTGTGCACACCGTCATTTGCGCACTTTTCTTTGTAAGTGTTACTTTTTTCGGGGGAGTACATATAAGGGAAACAATACAATTAATGTCTAACTTTCAACCAAAGTTGCATCCCTTAGCGTTAGTGACAGAAAAAGCTGGGATTTGATATATATATATTGATTCATATTTTTTTGTTAAATAAAATTTTGCCTCGTTTTGGCGAGGCGCGTCCCGTTCAACCTACTCGGTTATATTAAGGCGCATCTCCAAATATAAAAGATCTTTAGGTCAGACGTTTTTAACATTGATTCATATGTTGTTGTTCTTCACAATATAACCAGTTTCAAAGAAAGATTAAGATTACTACACTCTCAGGCATGTCGTACAAGTCGACTAATCTGAGGTTGGGCATGGGGTTGGCAACTTCAAAGTGCAAAACAACTTACTACAGAAAACACCACTGCAAGAGTACACAATGATTTAGTACAGGATTTCTGCAAGGAGGGGAGGGACGGGGGCATTAGCACAACCTCTTCTCTATCCTCATCCTTTCTATTTTCACTCCACGTGGAGCATGGAACGAATACTGTATCTGGTTGACTGGAAGCCTACAGCAGCGGTGGATCTCTATAGCAATTTCTTTTACGCGTTGAGGTTCCCCAACCTTCATGACTACCTGATGTGAATCGGCTCTTAAACATGCTTGATATAGCTGCTGGCTTGTTATTTCTTTATCTCATTGGAGACTATTGTCTGTTTACAGACCCCTCCCCACAACCCCGGGAACTACTTGAGGCACGAATATACCGCATCACATCCTTTTCCTTTTTAGTTCCGTACGAATCATGGATCCACGGCTGCAGCTGTACGTCTTGCAAGACGCCAACATCAGCATTCACATGCTCTCGCAGTGGTGAATTATGTAGCAATTTGTTTTACACGATCAGGCTGCAAATCCATGCCCAACTGTTACGAATTGACTGTTAATTTTATTTTCCCAACACGTCCCAATTTTCTTACTCTTTTAATGTTTCTGGTGTCCTCAATTTTTTGCACTTTCGGTTTCTTTTCCTTCGGATTTTACCTACGTAGTCCATTATTCCCCTCTCAGACCCCATCCCGCGGTTTTATTTCGTTCTGCCCTTCATCATAAATTCACCACTTGGTCAGTAGTGGTCAGCTTACGATCATATTACCTATGCTGCACCTGGTGTTTGTCTGACTAGGGGAACGCTTGTTGCTCGTAACAGCGTTTGATCACGAGCGGGAAATAGTCTCTTTGAAGAAGCGAACCGCTGTCCTACTAAAGTTGGTAGCGGGAGCAAAGGTGAGGCAACCCTTTGAGGTCTGGGTACCCGCTTTCATCTCGATTCAGGGGAGACAAAACTCACGTTCGTTCTGAAATATTTGTTGTGGCCCTTGATCGCCGCAGTTAGCTCTAGAATAATATTATGTCTTATCTACGAAACTTTCTCGCGGTTGGTGTCTTCTGATGTAGACTCTAGAATAACATTTGTCTTACTCATGATTACGTTATTCGCCGAACATCTGTGGAAACATGCGATGCCAGGTGGCCGGGGGTAGCGTCTCTTGTAGACTATAAATCTATATAGTTTTACTCAGTCAAGCACACTCGTAATTTTTTCCTGCCCGTAGATGACCAAATGAGACAAAGGCAGATATGGGCACAAAACTAGATTGTGTTGCCTATTCTCGTCATCTCGGGGTAAGTTGACATTTTTTGTAATATATAATTCATGTTAGTTTTTTATATATATTAATGACAGTAGTGTGACTTGAATTATTTTAGGTGATTTCTCCCCGGTAATTAATTCAGTGATAATGTAGCGCCGTCTACCGCCTAAGGTAACTGGTGCTTAAGCTATTATGTGTCTCCTGGTGTTATTGTTTACAATGGGTTAATGGTAAACTTACGCCAACAGGTACTTGCTAGGCGAAGAACCTCATAGTCCGTTCAGTGCTTACCATGGGTTAAAGAGTAAGCAAAAAAGCTGTCATTACTTTAAGGAAATGTCAGTGGTGTAAGTTTTCACTTAAAACTGAATAGTGATGTCTGTGCGCTATAACATTTGAATTATAAGAGGTAGTCACTTATCACTTTCTGAGAGAAACTTCTAGTGGTTGAGTGTGAAGTTATTATATGCCTACTTGTGTATTTAGACACCAGTTTAGAACTTTTACGGCAATCCAGAAAGCAGCCACCAGCCAGAGATATAATTATATCTTATGTTTAAGTCACAACGTATTATTATAGCAATAACATTGCATTTTCCATGTATTCAATTTTGGGAGGTTATTACTTTTCCCTTTTTGTGTATCGACCCCAAGAGGTGCATACCATTTATTATGTAATGTCTAGTGCTGTATTTTATGTAAATTCACTTAATATTGTAAGATGAATCGCATATCCACTCAGCTGGATCTACAGGGTTAGGTTTCCCTTATGTTGAGTTGGAAGAGGACGGAGTAGATTTTGCTGTCAGTGCATTTGCTGACAGGTACATGTATGTACAAGATATATTAGCCTATGCGGGTGCATGCTGATAAATGATAGAGTGGAAGTAACAGGAGAGCGACTCATATGGATAAAGACAGCCCGAGACTACCCTAGCAATGAAAACAATAATTATAAATCCCATAGTGGAGCATAACTGTTCATTATAACGTTATTGTAATTTTATTGTTTGCTTGATGTTAAGTTGGTTGTTTTTGGTCTCTCAGTTCCAGGGTATCCCATTGCTACTGCAGGATTCCAGTCAGGCGAAGAACGTAACATTCTCATCGATCTCACGGTTCCTGCAAGCAATTAGCACCACGAGTTGTCATCTATACCTGAAGTACAACCCTTTTCGACGCCCATCCCTCTAATGGGAAATGAGCTCACGCAGTGTATAACTGAATCTGAAATCGTATTTGGCAGTAGTGGTTTCCTACTCGCCTCTTGATCACCAGTCAGAGCATAGTGGCTTCCAGCATATCGATCAGCACAGCGTCTTCAGCAGAATTTAAAGCACCAGAGTGTGTGCTTAAACTGAGCGCTCAGTCACAAATAAAGTTCAAACCAGCCAAACCGGATTTAAACATCAAGTACGCAGGCCTAATTTCACGCGCTGGATAATAGCACAGTGGACCGTTTGTCCTAAGTTTACCTCGTCTTGTGTGTGTTTCTGGTCATTCAAACCCCCGCACGTATTAGCGGTCAGCCGAATATAGACAGAGTAATCTACAGCCTATCTTGTCGCTAGTGTGTGACCAACGGTGCATGGATAGCGCCTACAGTGGATTTATAGTGTAATTCCTCACCTATAGGAGGATATACAGATAAAGACACTAACTGGAGTTCTTGAATTTGGTTCCACAGAAGCGGAAGGATTAGAAACTGTTTATTTATTTGTCGGTGTTCTACAGGAGGGTTTTTATGTTGGTGGATTGTTTGTTCGTTGGTTTTTAATTGGATATTTGTTAACTTGATGCGAATATTGATACCTTTCTTATGTTGTTGTGCTGATATACTTATTTCATATATTTTCTTCCTTCAAGAACCTATAATAAATTTTACTCATTTATTAACGCGCTGTTCACGACCCTTTATCCATACTTAATATTGCAGCTCTTACTATTGTCTCTATTTGACCAGAAAAAGGAGAGAGAGAGAGCGGGTGGTTCTTAAGACTATATAAGTGTGTTGGGGCTTGGAAAGAGAGATAGCTTTAATGAATCCTCTTCCAGGTTTGTCTCAAGTTCACCCTATTTTACACATTATCTGTGTGTTGTCTATAATTCTGTCAGCAGTTATGGTAAGCAGTCAGAATCTTACCTTTTTGACAAATGAAAGGCAGCGTATTGGTTCTCGGGATATTGTTCCAATACCAACCAGATTCCTTAGCCATGACCACGATTCCTTCCGTATCAAGTAGGTTGGGTTCACCTGAACGCCAGTACTGGCCAGTAATAACCTCGCCAGAGGTCAGCCAGGTCCAGTTACCAGGCACTAAGGCTATGCCGCCAATCAATATGCCACGGCTAATGTTTGTCACGGCTGAAATAGACCAAAATTAATAAACAGTAAACAACACAATAAAACGACTTAAAGACATAAAATAAACAGCGTTATAATGATGGCATGTTCTAGCTACTGCATATCATGATGACGGCACTAATTCTCTCGTGGTCATTTTATTCTATTTCATTCTTTATTGGACATCTGTAGTCATGAATTGACAATGGTCTAAGCACCATGAAAAAAAAAAAAAAAGAAACGCATATTTCTTTTGACGGATATATAATGAGGTAAACATGTTGAAATGCCCACTTTTCCGTATTTTCCAGAAAATGAACCATGAACAAATTGAAAGGTGTGCAAGTTTTTTTAATGGGTGTTCAATTCAGTTTTCACGATACAGTGAGCACCTTTTCCGCATGTTCCCCCAAAAAAATTGCTACCCGGAATGCTTCATTATTGTAGTTTCATTAAAGTGACTTCCAGACAGATATGAAGAAATCTGTGCAGTTTTCCCTTGTTCGTAGAATGTAGGAAACATTACAGGTGCCATGCCTGGATATTTTCCTATAGAAAAAAAAAAAAAAAACAGTCAGTCAGCAACCCAGACGTCTTTCGGTTTTCTCTGGGTTGCGTCATTACCTTACTCGATGACCCTCTTCTGTTTTGGATGTATAAATACATTTTTTTTTCTTTATTTGACCTGTCCACGTTTTTTGTTGACCTTTTTGCTGTTTAAAATATTGTACAGAATTGGGTAACCGGCCTCATGCTCAGCCCTTCTTAGTTGCCTCTTAAAAATTGCAGTGAGTCCGCATTATTCAATTTCTTAATTTACTTTATCTTCTGGGTTTACTTTATCTTAAGGTTTTACTTTACCTTATGGTTTTACTTTATCTTATGGGTTTACTTTTATCTTAAGGTTTTACTTTATCTTATGGTTTTACTTTATCTTATGGTTTTACTTTATCTTATGGTTTTACTTTATATTAAGGTTTTACTTTATCTTCTGGGTTTACTTTATCTTATTGTTTTACTTTATCTTATGGGTTTACTTTATCTTATGGTTTTACTTTATATTAAGGTTTTACTTTATCTTCTGGGTTTACTTTATCTTATTGTTTTACTTTATCGTATGGGTTTACTTTATCTTATGGGTTTACTTTATCTTATGGGTTTACTTTATCTTAAGGTTATACTTTATCTTATTGTTTTACTTTATCTTATGGTTTTACTTTATCTTATGGTTTTACTTTATCTTATGGGTTTACTTTATCTTATGGGTTTACTTTATCTTAAGGTTTTACTTTATCTTATGGTTTTACTTTATCTTATTGTTTTACTTTATCTCATGCATTTACTTTATCTGCTGGTTTTACTTTATCTTCTGGTTTTACTTTATCTTAAGGTTTTACTTTATCTTATGGTTTTACTTTATCTTACGGCTTTACTTTATCTTATGGGTTTACTTTATCTTGTGTGTTTACTTTATCTTATGGTTTTACTGTATCTTATGGGTTTACTTTATCTTATGGTTTTACTTTATCTTATGGTTTTACTTTATCTTATGGGTTTACTTTATCTTATATGTGTACTTTGTCTTATGGGTTTACTTTATCTAGTGAGTTTACTTTATCTTGAGGATTTTCTTTATCTTATGGGTTTACTTTATCTTATGGGTTTATTATATTTTATGGGTTTACTTTATATTTTGGGTTTACTTTATCTTATGGGTTTACTTTATCTTATTGGTTTACTTTATCTTATGGGATTACTTTATCTTCCAGGTTTACTTTACTTTATGGGTTTACTTTATCGTATGGGTTTACTTTATCCCGTGTGTTTGCTTTATTTTATGGGTTTACTTTATCCTGTGTGTTTGCTTTATTGTATGGGTTTACTTTATCTTGTGGGTTTACTTTTTCTTATGGGTTCACTTCTAGGTTTGCATGTGATTGTATTTTGTCCATATATATGTTAAACAACACTGGTTAAAGCATACATCCCTGTCCCTATCCTTTGGTTATATGAAATGTTTCAGTGAGTTCATCAGTTGTTCTTCTACACTTTTAACGTGTATGGTACAGATCTCTTACGTTATCTAATAGCTGCCCATGTATTCCAAAGTTTTTTATACTGGCCACATACTTAATTATTTGTTTGTCATCTGATTGTTGTTTCACGAACTGTTTTAAAGTGAACAAAACATCAAGTGCCTAACTCATAACTTTCCTTTCTTGAATCCAAACTGTGGTTCCACAATGAGTTTATTCTTTTCTCAAGTATGTTTGCATTTGTTATACCTGTGTGGCTTAGACAAGTATGTGTGCGTCATACTCACTTTTGTTACCCTGGTTTTTTTCCAGATTTGTACTATGATGGCTTTTTATGTTATAGTTCTTGAACTCCTCTTTCTGTCCGTGTTACTACGCAAATTGTTTTCAATCATTTGACTCCTGTCTCGCCACAGGCTTGAATAGCTTCTGCTAATATTCCATCCGTGACTGGCGACTTTTCGGAAGACTATTCTGTATAACTTCATTGATTTCGTGAAGCAATATATCAGATTCTTGGCGTTTCTCGTCTTCAGTGATGTCTGTAGAGTTTCTCCAGTGCAGTGCTTCTTATCTAGGGGAGCATGCATAATGATGATTAGGATGATCTTTTCTTGTTGCCTCCGCCGATGTTGTGGTTGTTGTTGTTGTTGCTGCTGATGTGCATGTTGTTAATAGCATTAATTTAATCACCAATTAGTGGCATTGTTATGTTCAACTTGTCCAAACGTTTTGTATATCGTGCCCCCTAACATCCATGTTATACATACAAGTGCAATTAACAGGATTAGTTTTACCTCATGTGTGTAACTGATTTGAGCATTTATTACACTTCAAAAAGAAGTGAACATTTATTAAAAGTCAAGTCATCTAAATTTGTGACTAAGTAATAATTTTATTCATTGACTTAGTCAAAGTTCTTCAGTGATCAGAACTGAATAGTTCAATGGGTTCACTGATGTTTCATAGCCACAAGCTTCCGAATGTCTGGCTCCAATGACCATATTTTAAGTCTAAGGTCAGGCTCAACATTATGTCTGGTTTTTTCCCATATTCGGCAGATTTTATTTTCAATGTTTTGTCAAATTTTACTTCAGTACACTGATGCTGCACTTGATCCTTATCGCGGACCACCAGGAGACCGCGGACCAAAGGTAAAGAAACACTGGTTGTGTTAATTGTATCATGTACCTGCTTGACGGTCTGCATAGTCGTTCAAATATGTCATGAGATCGATCGTTTTTGGTTCGATAAGGAAGGCTTCCTTCTTTTCACAGTATTCCTGTTTAGAAAGTTTAGTCATTTATTTGAATCGATTTTTTGTAATAAACTAGACAATGCATCTGATCTCATTTAATCTCTTCTAATCTAATTTAATGTAATATAATGCACTCTAATAAAATAAAATCTATCTATCTATCTATCTATCTATCTATCTATCTATCTATCTATCTATCTATCTATCTATCTATCTATCTATCTATCTGTCTGTCTGTCTATCTATCTATCTATCTATCTATCTATCTATCTATCTATCTATCTATCTATCTATCTATCTATCTATCTATCTATCTATCTATCTCTGTCTGTCTGTCTGTCTGTCTGTCTGTCTGTCTGTCTGTCTGTCTGTCTGTCTGTCTGTCTGTCTGTCTCTCTCTCTCTCTCTCTCTCTCTCTCTCTCTATATATATATATATATATATATATATATATATATATATATATATATATATATATATATATATATATATATATATATATATATATATATATATATATATATATATATATTATATATATATATATATATATATATATATATATATATATATATATATATATATATATATATATATATTCTTCTTCTTTGATCCATAACCGCCAACCGTCAAAGCAGTCAGCGGCCATCACGCCAGGGGGCGTCTTGTAGGGCAGCAACAAATTGATTCCACTTTGCTCGGTCGGCGGCCATCCTTCGTACAGTGCCCCAACTGTGGTTCATTCTTTGCATCTCAGCTTCCACAGTTCTCCGCCAAGTTGTTTTTGGTCGGCCTCTCTTTCGCTTTCCCTCGGGGGTCCATAGCATAGCTGTTCTTGTGATGGTATCAGGGTCCCTTCTGAGGACATGGCCAACCCAACTCCAGCGTCTGCCAGCTATGATGGTGTGCATGTCCTCCTGATTACTCCGAATAAGTAGTTCTTGGTTACTGATGGTGTTTGGCCAAAAGATTCGGAGAATTTTCCTTAGGCAGATTGTGTGGAAGGAGGACAGTTTCGACATTTCCTTCTCTGTTACTCTCCAACATTCCGCACCATAGAGAAGCACAGAAAGTACACAGCTCTCGTACAGTCTTAATTTGGTGTTTGTGCTGTACTGGGAAGACTTCCAAATGTTGTTGAGAACAGCAAAGGCTGCTCTCGCTTTATTCATTCTGTTGTTAATGTCCTTGCTTGTTCCGCCGTCAGGTGTTACTATGCTTCCTAGGTAAGTAAATGTGTCTGTCTGTTCTAACTTCTGCTTCCTTACTGTTACTGGCTCAGGATTGTCCACATTTAGTGTCATGACCTCTGTCTTCTTCAAATTGATGTTCAGGCCAACCTGCTGGCCATACTTATTCAGTCTATCGGTTTTGTCTTGAATGTGTCGGTGTGAATGCGCGAGTAGTGCAATGTCATCTGCATATTCCAAATCTTCCAGTGTAGAAAACGTTGTCCATCTAATTCCTCTTGGACTGCCCTCTGTAGTCTGGTGCATCACCCAATCTATGACTGTCAAAAATAATGTTGTTGATAAGGGGCATCCCTGTCGTACTCCTGTTTCCACTTCGAAAGTTACATTACTCGATCCAACACTGCACGTAAAGTTAGAATAGAGGCTTTTTATAAGGGAAACAATACGGCTGGGAATTCCATAAGCCCTCAGAATTTTCCATAGGCTGTCCCTGTGTATGCTGTCGAAAGCCTTTTCAAAACCAACAAAGTCAATGTACAGCTGTCTCTGCCATTCCGAGCACTGCTCTACAATGCTCCCGAGGGTAAATATATGATCCGCACATCCCCTGCTCTTTCTGAAGCCCGCCTTCCCTCTCCTCAGTTTTTGGTCAACCGCTTTTGAAACCCTCTGGACGACTATCCCGCCTAGTACTTTGCTGGGAACTGAGAGGAGGGCAACTCCTCTCCAGCTGTTGCAGTCCGCAAGGTCGCCCTTCTTGGGCAATCTGACAACCATTCCCTTACTCCACTCCGCCGGTGTTGTCTCAGTTTCCCAGACCCGCGCAAACAGTGGCTCCAATAGCTCCGCCGCCAGCTCAGGGTCTATCCCGAATAGCTCAGCATTCAGATTGTCGTGACCAGGCGCTTTTCCATTCTCCAGCCCCCCGACAGCTGTGATAACCTCCTCATTCCGTGGAATGTCCGCATTTACGTCTAAGTCACTCTCAGCCTCAGGAACATTCAGCTGAGTCTCTGGTGGCTCCCTATCCAGTGTCTCCCCGAAGTGTTCTGCCCATCCCGTTTCCTGCCCCTGAGCTGTGGTGATGAGGTCTCCCCGCCTGTCTCCCACTAGCGTTATATATATATATATATATATATATATATATATATATATATATATATATATATATATATATATATATATGCCTGCCTGCCTGTCTGTCTGCCTACCTGTCTGTCTGCCTACCTGTCTGTCTGCCTGCCTGTCTGTGTAACTACCTGTCTGTCTGTCTGCCTACCTGTCTGTCTGTCTCTCTGTATGTCACCTGTCTGTCTGTCTGTTTGTTTGTCTACCTGTCTGTCTGCCTATCTGTCTGTCTGTCTGTCTGTCTGCCTGTTTGCTCTCTCACCTACCTAACTACATCATTCTCATTTACTTACAATTTCATAAATGTGAAAAAAGACACTACCTTTTACGTTTTATTAAAATGTACGCATGTGTTACGATTGGCAGAGTGGTTAGAGCGCTGGTCTCCGCGGCAAAGGTGCCGGGTTCGAAATACGTTAATGACACGGTCCAATCTACCCAGCTGTAAATGGTACCTGAGTTAGACAAGGAAAAGGCAGGGAGGAAGGGAACTGGTCACCCCATCTCTCGATGCAGGACCTAGTATGGTGAAGTCTCTAACACTTCACTCCCCTACGGCAGTATTTGCTATGGGACTACCTTCACTTTTTTTAAGCATATGTGAAATCTAATTTGCATATTTTAATTACATCTCAATTAAACATCAGTGCGCCTTTCAAATATTAAGATTATATTTATTGAACTGTTAAATATGAAGTTTGTTCATTTTAAAAATATGGATAAACTGAAGTGCTTGTGGTTTCAAGTTTTCATGAAGGCCTCTTTCTTCAGTTATCTCCAGTGAGCAATGTAGATTTAGGTAGGAGCACTAATAGCTTCTGTGTGGTTAAAGCGTTTGTTTCTTGAGGCCAAGAGAATGGGCTCAAAACCTTGCTCCAAAAAAATGTACAGGCAGTTCTATAGCAGACACTGTCGTACTACGTCCAGCTTTATGACGTTGGGTGACCAAGTCTTTTCGTTGCTGCCTTTGTCTTCATTAAACCACTAGCAGAATAAGGTACCCATTCACAGCTGGGTAGACTTGGGCATGTCGTTACCAGGTTTCGATCACGGAACGCGGTAATTGTGCTGTGAGAGGAGTGCGATTCGCCCCAGCCTGCCAAAGTTTAAAAATTGGTTCTTGAATGCTTAGGGAAGGCAAAGGCAGCCAGGAAGGGACTTGGTCAAAGCACCTCACAAGGCTGAGACCTAGTATAAGTAAAGCCTAGAATTATTCACTCCTCCGCGGCTTTATCTGCTACAGAACTATCTTTACTTCTGTTTTTTTTTAATCAGCGCTGCATATGTGCTTGTTGCACTTGTCATTAGTATTGATAACTATGACCTGGCAGTGGTGCACCACTTCACATACCTGGGGTCTACCATCAACGACAAAGTCTCTGTGGATACAGAAATTGACAGCCGCACTGGCAAAGCTGCATCTTTCTTTACCCGCCTCACATCGCGTGTTTGTGGAAACTCCAAACTCACAATGAAGACCATGGCTGCGGTACTTGACACCTGCGTCGCGAGCACACTTCTATATGGCAGCGAGACATGGTCAAGCAAGAAGGAAGGCTCCATACCTTCCATCTACGGTGTCCACGCCACATCCTTGGTATTTCGTGGAAGGGCAAAGTGACAAATGTTGAAGTACTGTCACGTGCTGGCCATCAAAGCATATATACACTACGCTGGCTTGGCTATGTCCACCGCATGGTCGCATCCCCAAAGATATTTTCTACGGACAACTGGCAGATGGCAAAAGAACAGCCGGACGACCACAGCCGAAGGCTCAAAGATCTGCGCAAGAGTGACATAAAGGCAAGAAACCCAGCAACCTGGGAGGATGAAGCTGCCAATCGCACAAAGTGGCGACACTCCCTATGGCGTCACATCAGACTGGGCTGAAAGAAGCTCTCATAATAAGCAGAACAGAAAAGAACACACCAAAAGGGATACCAAAAAAAAAGAGCAGCTGATAATTATCACCTCAGGAGCGCATTCCCATAGTCAGTCATGACTGAAGGTGACTCCTATAACACTACTCTACAAATGTTCTTTAAGTCTGGCTTGTGGGGTCTCGTCATAAACCTTTGGGGAACCAAACAGCCACCGTCTCTCTACAAATGTTCTGTAAGTCTGGCTTATGGTGTCTCGTTATAAACCTTTGGTGAACCAAACAGTCACCGTCTCTCTACAAATGTTCTGTAAGTCTGGCTTATGAGGTCTCGTCATAAACCTTTGGTGAACCAAACAGTCACCGTCTCTCTACAAATGTTCTTTAAGTCTGGCTTATGGGGTCTCGTCATAAACCTTTGGGGAACCAAACAGCCACCGTCTCTCTACAAATGTTCTGTAAGTCTGGCTTATGGTGTCTCGTTATAAACCTTTGGTGAACCAAACAGTCACCGTCTCTCTACAAATGTTCTGTAAGTCTGGCTTATGGGGTCTCGTCATAAACCTTTGGTGAACCAAACAGAGTCACCGTCTAAAAAATTAATTAATAGTTTCTTACCTGTCCATTTAAGTAATTCCTATTGTTTTGGACAAAACGGAAACAGCGGCCATTATAGTACTCAGCTCCGGGTAAAAAAAAGTCACACGGATTACCAACATCTGTTGAATGCAAATGTTTGATTGTGAGTTTATGTCGCATCAGACTTTAGCAACCTGTTTTACGTTGCATGTAACATCGAATATTTTAGAAACTCACACAGTTTATATTCGAACCTTTCATTCGATGAAACTATGGCAGTGTCTGAAGTTATGTTTTAAAAACTTATGCTGAAGTGGCATTCCCGTATTTTTGGAGGCCTAACTATTGCATTTATATGAAAATTAACCATGCCAATTCTCTTCTCTCTTCATCACGTTAGTCCCATCTTTTCTCACCAATGTGCTATTTTTTTCATAGCGCATTTTTCGGGTGGGAACTATATTGCGCGCCTGTTGAAACATCTTGCATTTCTTTCCATCCTTAATATGCTTGATTTTGACATAATTTTTTGGATTTTCCCCATTTGTACTTCGAGTGAGTATGAATAAAGAATGAAGTTCTTTACATCTGCAGTAACTCAACCGATTTAGTAACTCAAATCCATACTCCTGTAAATAATGATTTGGAAACGAAGTAATAGAAAGTTTACTTTGAATTGTGTCGTTTATTTTTAGTGCGTACCAAGGCTAGATTTTTTTTCCAATATCTGCACATTTACAACACATGTGCTAAAGCAGCTGTTAATTACATTGTCAAATTTCAGTCCGTTGACTTTTTTCACTTCTCACCGTGTCATTTCTGACGCTTTGCTCGATAGCATCATCACCAGTGCATCCAAAAAATAAAAAAATAAACAATTAGAATATTCAACTCAAATGGCAAGAAAATCCTATTTTGTGGATCTGTAACATGGAGAACAGAAAAAAAAAACAGCCAAGAAATTCAAGAAATTGGTGCTTGCGTGGAACAGAGTCATTAAATGGCATGACAAGTTCATTATAGTGAATGAATGAATGAATGAATGAATATGTAAAATATATGGGTTGATATGAAGAATTTGCCGCAAAGGCTTAGGTTAATAAGACAACAAATAAATATATGTCAAACAAGTAACAGTTTAGATTTAATAAAACAATGTTTGATAGTGGACATAAATTATAGAATCTCCATGCAGCTGAGAGTATAGTGGGTTTAGAAAGAGATGATGATTATAAAGAACAAAGAAATGAAGGAGAGGACACCAAATGAAATAAAGAAGCACAAATCTAAGGGACGCGTGTAGTGTATGAAACTGGAAATTATGTTTATTGGGTATTGATCGTTGAACTAAAATGCATTAACAATGTTAAGGATGCACGTTGATCGAGGGATGACGTATGGATATTTAAACTTGTAATGAGAAGAGTCTGATTGTAGCCGTCATCCAGGAAAAGATGTAGACTGAAAGCAGTGGTTGATTGAATTGGTTCCAGTGAAGTAATATTATGTGTTCAATATTAGGAATTAATATTATGTGCGTGAGGATAATGGAAATGTATGAACGTCTGTTAAGTATGTTGAAATAATAAACACGCACAGATTCTCAGTCGGACCGTGACTATGGACTGTTATGAAAGATACTGATCTTCTTTGTAACTGGGACCCGTGCAAATAATGCATGATCAGTAGTAAAGGTTACATACTTAGAAAACATAGTAACACCAGATGGCGGAACGAGCAAAGACATCAGTAACTGAATGAATAAAGTATTTACCAGTCCAAGCAACATCAGGAAATCTTCCCAGTACAGTACAAACGCTAAATTGAAAATATACGAGAGCTGCGTAATTTTTGTACTTCTGTACGGTGTCACTGGACACATTTTGTAACGAGATGAAAACAGAAGCAGTAGTGTAAGGGACATAACTGCAGGTATTACTGAGACAGAAGAAGAAGCTAAAGAGTTATCGTAAAGCAGGGGAACTCTCTTAGGTAATCTATTAGGAAACTAGTAGTCACGTGGAACACATAGAGACAGGCAACCGTTAAGAAAACATGAAATAGCCCACAAGGACGTAGGTTTCACGAAGGGTTTATATAAGGGGATGTAAGGCCACGAGTCAGAGTACATGGCTCTATCATAAGCCATGTGTTATGATTAAATATCATAACGATTATGTATGTATTATAGTAAGCTCGACTGGGCTCCTTTTCTGATAATTTTATACGGAATTACTCAATAATAAAGGAAGTGACGTCATACCGAAATGGTGTGGAAGCAGACGCGAATTTAAGGCAGAAGTTTGGTGATCGTCTGCTAGAGGAGATGCAGCTTGTGTTTTAATGTGAGCGGACGCATGTGTCTGAGCTCCTGCAGTCTACTGTGTTTTTCCTGCATTGTACCATCACTAGGGCATCAAGACATAATGTTGAGGTGGCCCTAGTTTACTCTAAGTCAGGAAATATATTTTGACGACGATGTCTATTGTGTGCAGATATTAAAAATTGTGAGAATACAATGAAAGCGTTGCCATAGTGGACGGACTGCCTGAAGACTTTTGGAAGACTGCATATTACTTCATTTGCCATTGGGCTAGAACAGATGTCATGGAGCTGTATTACCAATGCCAATTAAATTGTGTATCGTCAAATGTTCAAGAGGTGTTGGAAAGTATTTGACTTTATATTGATACGTGTCTGTCAAGTACCCCTACGTTTCAATTTGGCCTCGGATACTTCTCCGAACAGTATATTGTAATAGACGGCACGCATCACCATGGTCTGTGATAACCAGATAACGACTGACAACGAATAGAGGAACTAACAACGAGAAGCACGTAGCACTTGTAAAAACAACGATTGAAAATGCAGTTTGTATCATAACTACAAAAGACCAATACAAATTAGAAGAGACCATGCAGAAGAATGAAAGAACAGGGAACTACTACGATCGTCGGACAGCTAGATTGCCCCGTGTGACCACCCAGCCACAACGGTGCAGAATGCTGATGAGTAACAGAAAAGGTAATTTCAACATTGTCCTCTTTCTACGCAACCTGTCTATGGAAAAATTCTTCGATATTTCTGGCCAAACACCATCACAAACCAAAAACTGCTAACTCAGAGCCAACATCATAGCGGGTAGACGCTAGAACCGGGTTTGCCACATCCTCAATAAAAGACCACGACACCAACACCAGAACTGCTGTGCTGTGGTTTTCAAAGTGAAAGCTTAAGCGAGGCCGGTCAAAAGCTACCTGGCGGAGAACTGCGGTGGCAGAGATGCGAAGCATGAACCAGAGCTTGGGCACCACGCGAAGGATGGCTGCGGACCGCGTAAAGTGGAGACAGTACAAGACACCACCAGGCATGATGGTCACTGATTGCTTTGTCAGTCAGCGGTCAAGGACCAAAGTATAGACATTTTGTTGCTGCCCTACAAGATACCACCAGACATGATGGTAACTGATTGCTTTATCAGTCAGCGGACAAGGACCAAAGTATAGACATTTTGTTGCTGCCCTACAAGACACCACCAGGCATGATGGTCACTAATTGCTTTGTCAGTCAGCGGCCAAGGACCAAAGTATAGACATTTTGTTGCTGCCCTACAAGACACCACCAGGCATGATGGTCACTGATTGCTTTATCAGTCAGCTCCCAAGGACCAAAGTATAGACATTTTGTTGCTGCCCTACAAGACACCACCAGGCATGATGGTCACTGATTGCTTTGTCAGTCAGCGGCCAAGGACCAAAGTATAGACATTTTGTTGCTGCCCTACAAGACCCCCCAGGCATGATGGTCGCTGATCGCTTCGTCAGCCAGTGGTCAATGAACAAAGACGAATGAATAAGAAGAATAGCATTGGAATCTTGCAGTGTGAATTGATGGAGTGATAATTTCTAAATGGTATATTATGGATCGTTATAGTTAATAAATAGATCGGCAACCGTTTCAGAGGAGTCCTGCCATTATTAGTTACTGGACTATGATTGCTTTCACGAGTCGTTGCAGTGTTGTCATCAAATACCATACAATCGTAACTAACACTACACCACAGCAGTATTACCCCAAAACCAACCGTAACAATAGTAAATGGTAGTATTAATAGTAGCACTAATAGTAGCAGCATACATCAAGAGTAGGGCTAGGATTGATTAGAAAAATCTTAATCAATTAATCGAATAATAAACGATTAATCTATCAGTTTCGAACAATTTGATAAATTAAACAGCATCATAAATAGCTTTTTTTTTAATCACTAAGGATTTTATTTATTTTACTTGTTATAAGACAATTTGGTTTGAAAATATAATGAAAATACTGAAAAGTTACAGCCAAACAATTTACTATTATTAACCATACTTGCCAAATTCAAAATATGTTACAAACCTCTGACATAGCAAATTCTCTCGCATTTAAAAAAAAACACTTAATCGATTAACATTTGTTTCATCAATTGATCGATTTAAAAAATCTTAATCGATTAATTCAGAGGTTTTCAAACTGTGCTTCGCGGCTCCCAGGGGCGTCGCGGCCCTCGGCTAAGGGCGTCGCGGTGGCTTGGGAAAAGTGTTGTTACAATTGCTTATATATAATATATAGTATAGAGAGGAGCCGCGGTAATTTATGCACAGGTCAAGGGAGCCGCCGACCAAAAAAATTTGAAAACCTCTGGATTAATTAATCGATAAGGGTCCCAGCCTTAAAAAAGGCAGTACAGTAGACATTCAAAAATCCGGCAACCTCCGGACCTGAGGAGTGCCGGATTTTTTAAAATGCCGGATTTTTTATGGTTATATATTCTGTATATATTTAACACACCCGTGTGTTACCGGGGCCCGAAAGGGGAGCAAAGAATAGTAACACTGCACCCTACCACGCATGTCGTAAAAAGCGACTAAGGAGGGTATGGGCAAGGGGCTGTTTACCCCATCCCGTAAAAACTTCGCACAGTGGGCTGATCACCTGCTTGCCAACCATAGTAACTGTAACTATGGTGACAGTAGCGTTAAAGTAATAGTAATGTTCCTACTACCATAAAACAGTAATAGCAGCCGCAGCAGTTTGAGTATCTAATCACTTCTGCGTTTTATCATTTCACTCACAAATAAGCACGGGACCACCTCTGCTGTTAACCCGCTTGCACAAAGCTTGCGCCAATGCATTCGTCTGCTCGTGCAGCGGTGGTTTCTGGAGCAATTTGTGTCACATGATCAGGTTGCCAGCTCCGTGCAATTCGTTATCATCATTATCTTTCAGCTCCCCAAGGAACATAGGCCTTCAACCAACTCCAGCCAAATCTTCCTGTCACGTGACATCAGCTCAAGGTCGTTCCACGTCTGCTTCATCCCTTTTTTTAATGTCTCACGTTTTCTACGCCAAGTGTTTTTTTTTTTTTTTTGACTCCCTCTACCTCACTTACCTAAGGTATTTAAGAATAAGGACTGCCTTGTAATGCTAACAACAGGTTTCCTCAATATGTATACTACTCATGGTCCGCATCATCATTTCTTATTTCACAGGCACTTGTCTGTTTTTAAGTCCTTAGTTCTACATTGGTGATCTTGTTGTAGTTTTAATCCTTCTACGCTCCACAAGCACCCCTTTATGACAGTCTGTAATCTTGCTTGTGTTCGGGTAATTCCTTCATTTTCTTTTACCCTCCTTACATAACACAGAGCCGCTGCTGTAGTTGTTCCCCTTTCAGGAATCGTGCACCAAGCATTCACGTGCCTGTGTCCAGTAAATGATAGTAGACTAGAACAGTGAGAACAGGATAGTGGGTAGGTTTGGTATTGTACAAACATTTATTACAAATAAGGGAGGGAAACCTGAGGCCTGCAAACAGTAAATTAATATGAAATTAATATGAAACAAACATAAAGGTATGTCATCAGGCACTCGCAGGAAACAAAGAAGTAGAACACCAGACAACAGAAAAACAACAGACATGAGTGGCCCACCCAGGACTCGAACACTGGACCCTCCGTGCGACAACCCCGCCCAGCCATGCAAGCGAATCGCACTATCCGCCCCGCCATCTACGCACCATCAAAAAATGATGTTTCAATGGCAGGTCAACAGTGCGAACCACAACACACGACACCAGAAGTCCTCCATGGGCAGTCAGCCTATTAATGACGCAATCACTTCTGTTGTATTTCTATCAAGCAGTATAGGCCGAATCCAACAAGACCCTTAGGACCTTAATACTGTGTCCAGTAAATGATAGTAGACTAGAACAGTGAGAACAGGATAGTGGGTAGGTTTGGTATTGTACAAACATTTATTACAAATAAGGGAGGGAAACCCGAGGCCTGCAAACAGTAAATTAATATGAAATTAATATGAAACAAACACAAAGGTATGTCATCAGGCACTCGCAGGAAACAAAGAAGTAGAACACCAGACAACAGAAAAACAACAG
This sequence comes from Oreohelix idahoensis, assembly GCA_024509875.1. NCBI lineage: Eukaryota > Metazoa > Mollusca > Gastropoda > Stylommatophora > Oreohelicidae > Oreohelix > Oreohelix idahoensis. Next base: position 73,809 of record JAMPIV010012721.1, read on the forward strand.
ACATGAGTGGCCCACCCAGGACTCGAACACTGGACCCTCCGTGCGACAACCCCGCCCAGCCATGCAAGTGTCGTGGAATATTCTAATCCACATATATAAATTATCAAGTAAATATAAAGCCTAATAAATACATATAATAAATAAAGGAAGAAGAATGGTAAAGAACAGTGCTGTCACAATGACAGTACTCGAAATCCCCCTTCTTTTCTACTTCGTCGGCAAATTGTAACGCTTTCACGTTGATATTAAAGGCCTTCTGCAACATACACGCGTTTCCCAAACACACAATAAAATGTGCTGCCTTTCTAAGAAAAACCTTGAAATATGCAAGTTGACCTAAATTTTAAATTCCATTCATGTCTTTTTCTACACTATGTTACCAAAAACAAAAGACAGATGGACTAAAGGATAGCGAGAAGGGAGAGGCAGAAAGCCGAACACTAAACACGCGTCGCGCGATACACAAATGCTGCCATCACGCGTGTAAGACTACATGCACTAACTTTTTCTCAGACGGACAGTGATAAATTCACTACCCTTCCCAGAGTTAGGTTTTTAAATCCTGATAAACGCTTATAAGGAAAGATGACAATAGATGGGTTTACGTTTGAAAACATTACAGTACCCAGACAGCACATCTTCGAAACAGGAGGTAGAAGAAATTGCATATTTTGAACGCAGCCACTTAGCTCTTTTAAATTTGGATATTTGGGCTCCTTAGGGTTTGCTGACAAAGAATATGTACAACGTTATGCAAATATTCTAGGAATTAACAAGTTATAGCCAAAATAAAATGATAGTGCTGTCAGACAACACCCAAAATCAGAATCGCTCAGTGGTAGATTTTTTTTCACCACCATTGTACGGGAAATGGGCCACAAGTTACATTTGAACTGATTGGCTGGAATGATATGTAAGGCTAAACACGATTAGTCGGACTATAAAAGGCTATCCTTGGTTGTTAGGGGAGACGTAGGAAGTTAAAATTTTTTCAAACACTTGTCGAAACGTGGCTCCATTGGCCAGACTCGCTGATATACTCACTTAGGAGCGTTAGTTCGAGACCACTAGTTCAAATAAGCTTGATAAAGCAA
>JAMPIV010012722.1:0-162579 GCA_024509875.1 Oreohelix idahoensis
GTTATTTTTTGTTTTTAATGTACTATCCACTTCCGCTTTCCAGTTTAGTGGCAGCCATCTTTGCTCCAACATGTGACTGGACATCAGGGAGTGTCTTTTTCTCTTATTTTTATAGTTTCATGTTCTCTACTTAATTCTCACTTTCTTTCCCTTCTGTCTCTTGTTTGCAAGACGAAGGTCTTGTGGCCGCAAGGTTTTTCTTGTCCTTTCTCTTTGTAAGACGTATTACTGTTTGTGTGTTTTTGTATAATTTTTTTTTCACTCTGAGTTTATTATCATCCAGCATCTGTTCGTACAGCTGTTTGTTTTCGTAGATAGCATCACTATCATCATCAACCACCCACTGATAGGAAAGTGATCGAACATCCACTATACGCTTACACCATCAACATGCATAGTCACAGTATCATTTTGTAAGATATATGTACTTTTATAATGTTCAGGCGAATCATTGCACTCGCGCTCTCCAGACACATTTTCCCAATTAAAGTGTCCAGAAGAATAATGTGATTTCTAATCATATTCCCTGAGCTATGCTGTATATGCTCAATCAATCAATACCATTTAGCTCCCCGAGGAGCATAGGCCTTCAACAAACAAATGCCAGGTCTTCCTGTCCTGTGCCATCCGCTCAATTTCTTTCCATGTTTTCCTCATAATTTTCACCTCTGTATCCAGTTCTCTTCTACGTGTGTTTTTTGGTCTACCTCTGCCTCTCTTCCCCTATGGATTCCAGAACAAGGACTGCCTTTTAATGCTATCAACAGGTCTCCTCAATGTGTGTCATATCCATCGCCAGCGTCTTCTTCTCAGCTCTTGTTCCACTGGCACTTGTCTGTTTCTTGTCATCAATTCCACATTTGTGACTTTGTCAGACCATTTCAGTCCTTCTATTCTACGCAAGCACCCGTTTATAAAAGTCTGTAGCTTTTTGGTTGTTGTTTTTGTTGCTCTCCATGTCTCAGAGCCATACAATAGGACTGATTTGACATTTGAGTTGAAGTTTCTTATTTTAGTGTTGGACTTGTATATTCTCAGGGAGAAAAAAAATTCAGAGAGATCCAATTGGTGGGTGGACATCGAGACAATGCGCCTGTTAATCTACAGCCCACAAATGTACTTAGCAGAGGCATTTGTTCTTTTATTTTTCATAAAGTTCGTGGTATGAGACTGCATTACTGTTCGTGGTACGAAGTTACACTTACAAGAGATCACTCTGAAGTAAGAGTCTTCGCCACTATCTGGTGATTCAAGCTGGCTTCGACACCAACTACCTACAGTGGACACGTTGTTAAGACACTGTTATGGACTCGGGACCCCAGTATGTTATGGGTGCTTCGATGACTCCTAGTCTGTTGAGGATGACCAAGTTGTTATATGCGTATTCTGTTTCTAGAGTCGAAGTCCCTCGGGTTCTTATCACTTTTGTAGGATTCCGTAATACTGTTCGTTGGTATCGATCTTGTCTGCTTAACCCGTGTGATGCATTATCTGCTGAACATGTTTCATATTAAATATTCGTCCCTTGACTGACCTGTATTAGTCTCTTGTCTTATTGATTATATTAGCAGTGTGAGATGCAGTGTTTTAAGACATTAATCATCACTGGTCATGATTAGTTGAAGATAAACAGCATTTAACTCAACTCCGAATACTTCAGTTGATAAGACCGTGATTTTGACGACTCAAAATATTTAATTAATAATTTCATTCCATGAGCAGACATCAACTACATGGGAACAAAAGTCACATCACATTCATGTACGATCTGTAAGAGTTCTCATTATTTCATTACATATGTTCATCAATCTCTATCTAGAGTTCTGGTTAGAGGTCAGTTCCTTTTAACGGCCAATGTCCTTTGGCATAAATTCAGCGGCTAACTAGACTTACTCCCATCGCTAGTTTATACAATAGCCTTTTGCACTAGACTTAATTATCCTGCTAGTTTTGTAATACACTTCTTACGCTAGGCTTACGTCTACTGCTAGTCGTCTAATGTCCATTACACTAGGCTTACGCTTGCCGCTAGCTGTATAATATCTATCCATACTAGTCTTACACTGTTGCTAGTACCACAATGTTCCTTTGGCATACCATGCCTGGCTAATCTGCCATAATTATGCAAACTGCGTTAGTAACAATACGACTTACGTTTTATTCACGAAATACACTGCTCAATTGGCTTCCCAGCCACACAAGTAATAAGTGGCTGACGCCACACACTTTCTAAGTGGTTATACCACACAATATAAGTGGCAATGGCCACACTTCTGAAACACACTGCCGTTCGGGTCAAAACCCACAAGTCGAATGACGTTACAAAGACATACGCGTCATGCATAGTGATATGCATACTATGTCGTTACTATATTCAATTGCGATGTTCCATGGTGCAGCAATTCAAATGTGATCAAAACTCAAATGCCTGCACACATGCAACAATCATCGACGTCGGTCGATGAGATATATCTCTATTCGTTTGAGGTGTTCCATGATACAGTCATTCGGATCGTCGACAAATCCAAATGCCTGAAAGCATGAAACAATCCTCAACATCATCCCCCTCACTTCCAAACGTGACACTTGTGGCACGGATGATAGTGGTGGAGAAGATGCTCGTCTCCCGATTATATTAGTATTAGTACTACCCATGTATAAGCATCATACTCATTAAGTACATACATTAAATTTTATAATCACAAAATTCACACTAAGAATTCTCGGAATGGTAACTAAAGAGTTAATTCATTTTCTTCTCAGAGAAGTTGCGCGATAAAAGATCCGCCAAATTATTGTCTGCTCCAGCAATCGGCAGAATCGTAAACGAAAATTCTTGAATCAACAGGTACCATCGGTGTATTCGAGAGTTACGTATTGTTCTAGATGTTATGTACGTAAGAGGACTGTGGTCTGTCATAATGTAAAAGTGCGTGCCGATGAGATATCTTGACAGCTTCTCCAGGCACCAGACCATTGACAGGAGCTCACGTTCACCTGTCGCATACTTTTGTTCAGCCGGAGTCAGTTTCCTTGATACGTAGAAACAAGGATGGAGTGTTTCCTTGTAGCATTGTAGCAAACATCCACCCATTGAGTAACTCGAGGTATCTGATTGAAGTATGAATGGAATATGTATATTCGGTAATAATAATATAGGTGCATTACTAGATAATTTCTTAATTGTTACCAGGGCGCTTTCGCAATCTTGGTCCCAACGTACCTTATTAGGACTACCTTTGGTCAACAGTGCGGACAAAGGAGTAGACAGAAATCAATTACGCCCAGGATAACATATGTGAAGACATCTTCTCGATCGCCAAGAGGGCGGCGCATCATTAGCACCTAAGTAACGAATCATCGCTACACAAAACAATAACGATAAAAGTGTAGAAAGTAGTGAAGGTAGCAAAATAATGCAATTATCACTGATGACAGATCTAATCAGTGAAAATAGATGAAAAGAGGTAAGGTCTATAACCCTAGGTCTATATTATTGACAAAAAAATTATCATGTGCAAAAAAAATATAAGAAATAGCACACAAAACTATGGATGTAGAGAAGAACAAAACATCCAAAGACAGAAGAAAATAGATAATCCAACGCAACTATAAAGTGCGTGGTGTAGAATTGCGTGCGCGTTGCAGGTCTAAATAATGATGTGCAAACCAAGAACCGTTTTAGAATTGTATAGACCAACGAGCATCATAATAGCTCGACAAGCGAACGACCGCTAGTTGGTGAGACGAATGTTGAAGTTCGAACATACCAACAAATTCAACATCTCCAACACGTTGAAAAAAAAAATTTCTAAGTGTATACTAAGTATACACTAGAAGTAAATTACGCAACAAAACAGTGCGATTTGACGAAACCTGATCTTGGCCAGGTCTGAACTGAGCCCGAGATCCGTTGACCCTATTATATGTTGTGCGAGTCAAGCGCACGGAAGTATTCTTACATCCTTTGCATGTCGCGTTGATGTGACAATCGTTGTTATGCTTGCGATTGTCGGAGCGAGTATTAACAACTCCCATCAAAAGGCACCGATAATGTCTCCTGATAATAGCACCTGCCTGTTGAAATATTTCAACACCGGACGCTCTGAATTACATCTAGATGGAATAGAACATTATTTTCAGCAGAATCAGTATTGTTTCACTCATTTATAATATCTTCATAATTATTCTGAAATGGATGAATAACAATCCGATGCACAATTGCATGAACATCTGTTAGATGATGCATGATGCATCAACTGTACCTCAAGACGATGGTCTTGAAAATAGGCATCGTTGTCACGATCGACAACTATACGTGCATCTCTATGGGAATACAAATAAACAAGTGCTTCTCTAACATTGAAATTGTTAATAGGTAACATCTGCACATATTTCACATTCGCAGTGCATTGAAAATATTCCCCTAGTGCCTGCCATGTGGAATCTGGTGGCAGATTTTGCACCAGAATGGTGTGTGAGTGTTCACCTTTATTCATATGATAACTGCGGAAATCGGACTTTCTTCTGGATGTACTATCCTTATTGTAGGATGCATCATGCTGGATGACCTGAGCATGAGACCTCTTTTTATTTATGACTGAAGTTTTAGAAACTGTCTGAGAGGACTGCTTAATTGCCATTCCGAAATTTTTCCTCTCTGAGACATTGTTATTAGTTTGAATAGGCCAGTCACTTTCATAATCTTTATCATTAGCAAGAAGTGTCACACTATGATTTTTATCCATACCCTTAGTGTTATCTTTTCCCATCTTATCACTACTCATAAGAGTATACAAACTGTCAGAATGCAATTTACAAGGAGGATGGTGGATAGTCTCACCCTCAGCATCAGTTTTCATCTGTTGACAAAATTGTATATATTGATTCTTATCATAATAAATTGAACCAATTTGAACAATATCAGTTAAGCCAGGATCCTCTTGAACGCACTGGTTTGTCCCTTTTCGACTCAGGTTCTGCTCGTGTGTAATATTTTTAGCACTTATGTTATGTATTTCAGGACTAGGAGCAGCCTGGTTATGATGATCATAGGACAAATTTTCCCTTGAGAGCATAGCATGAGTTGTTAAATCCATTGATATACTGTCGCCAAGACTTACACTCTGAAGAGGCAGTATTAATGTGAGTAGAATCACTGGTATCAGTGTGATCACGAGGGAAGTTGTATCTGCCTCGACATGATCTTTTCCCTCTTTCAGGATGTGATGACCTGATGTTATCACTCTTATTGACCCTGACATTTTGTATACTAGTTTCCACATAACTAGTGTTTGACAATAAATTGTTGTTTATTACCACATCCAGTAAACTCTCCACCCTTCTTCTTGCCCTAGCTATTTCCAAGTCTTTTATTGAAATTACTTCCATTTGTTTCTTATTCAATTCTTCAAGTTTTATAATTTTACTCTTCTCGTTTATAAGTGATGTCTCACAATTAGCCATCCTATCAAAAATCAAAATATCCTGATGACTCTGAGGGGCTGTTAGTTTTTGATCCTCAAGATCAAGCGCTGCCACTTTTTGTTTCAACTTCGCCTCCCACATGATTCTTTTTTTCTTCGCCAATCTCTTCAACCTTGATATTATAGCTTTCTTCATATGAGGTCGTACTCGGGCAACTTGAACCTCAAGACCCTGAATTTGAGCAACTTGTGCTTGGATTCTGGCCTCCAAAGCCTCTTTTGCTTTACCAAACTTATTATTAATAGCAGTAACTTTCCCAGAACAGTCATTACTGATTTTGGAAATCTTATTCTGACATGCTGCAATGTTATGTTGCAGTCCCAGAACCTCAGAGTTCAAAGCTTTATTCTCCCTCAAGGCGGTGTCCAATGATTCCTTACACTTTGAAAAATCAACTGTTAATGATCGAAAATTAGATACTGTCGTGAAATATTCTAATCCACATATATAAATTATCAGTTAAATGTAAAGCCTAACACATAAATTCAATAAACGGAAAGAAGAATGGTAAAGAACAGTGCTGTCACAATGACTGTACTCGAAATCCCCCTTGTTTTCTACTTCGTCTGCAAATTGTAACGTTTCACGTTGATAGTAAAAGCCTACTGCTTCACTACCCGCTTTCTACGATAAAACGTGTACTGCCTTTCTAAGAAAAACCTTGAGATACGCAAGTTGACCTAGATTTAAAATTCCATTCATGTCATTTTATACACTACGTTACCCAAAAACGAAAGACAGATGGACTAAAGATAGAAAGAAGGGAGGGCTGAAAGCAGGGACGCATGCAACACTAAACACGCGTCTCGCTATACAATTACTACCATCACGCGTGTAAGGCCACAAGCACCTGTTTTTTTTTTTCAAATCGACAGTGATAAAAAACACTACCCATACGAGAGTTAGTTTTTAAAAACCCTGAAAATTCTTATTAGGAAATATGACATTATACTGGTTTACGTTTGAAAACATTACAATACCCAGACACCACATCGTATTCGAAGTAAACAGGAGGTAGAAGAAAGTGCATATTTTGAACGCAGCCACTTAGCTCCTTTAAATTTGTATATTTGGGTTCCTTAGGACTTGCTGACAAAGAATATGTTAAACGTTACGCAAATAGTCTAGGAATTACCAAATTATAGCCAAAATAAAATAGTGAGGGTGTCAGACAACACTAGAATCAGAATCGCTCAGTTGCAGATTTTCACACCACCATTGTACGGGAAATGGGTCTCCATGTTAAATCCGATGTGATTGGAGCGCAAGAAATGTAAGGCTAAACACGATTAGTCGGGCTATAAATACTATCTTTTGTTGTCAGGGGAAACGGGAGTAGGAGTACTTTTTTTCAAACGATTGGGTAAACATGGCACGATTGGTTAGACCCGCGAATATAGTCAATTAGAGGCGTCAGGTCAGCACCACATGTTCAAATAAACTTACTACAGAACTAGTGCGTTGAGCACCAGTGCATATTTTTCTAAATAAAAGCCTGGGACATCGGCAGATCGAAATTGTGCTATATTCATTGCCAGTCAACGTAATTCTGTATTATTTCCATGAATTGTGGTAAGCTTGAAATATTTGATATCTTTTTAATGAAAATTGAATGTAAATTGATAATTTATGTCTGTATATATATGTGTGGTTCAGTAGCGCACATGAGGTGAAGCCTATATAGTGCTCCAACCTGAACAGAAGGTGTCGGAGGAAAGTAAAACTACATGGAATTGCCAAACAGTACACTGACACCTATTTTATTGACTAGAAAGAAATAATGCTGGAATTGCAGAGGCGTAGTAACCATTAGGGAGGAATATACTGGTGAAAATTGTTTCAGATGAAGATAGCAGTTGGCCTACCGCTCTGAACTCAGTGTTTGTTATGTATTGTGCTCAGTGTAGAAATAGAGTATAAATTAGTTCTGAAGTAGGAGGTACAACCTTCTTGTTTCAGGGACTGTGGTCCTAAAGTTATTGAGCAGCACCTGGTCAGAGCTTTGCTGAATCCAGAGGCGGACAGCATACTCCTTGGTCCATATAGCAAACAGTGAGGTGTCTCCAGAACACAGGGGAGCAATCGAGCAGAGGAGTCTTTTCCTGCCGCCATCACGAAAGATAAGCCTATGTGGCCAGCGGAGCTCAACATTATGTAACCCCATCTTAAACTGACATTGTATAAAAATAAGAGGGGAAATTAATTGTTTTAATGAACGGAACTGAGAACATCTCCAATACTAGTTCCAACAGAAACAAACACTTGAAGTCATGATGACAAATAACAACATAGCTTGAAAAAACAAAACCAGTATTACCTCATATTACTACTACACCACTGACACACATAGGATAATATTAATAAAATATGTCACTACAAGCTTCCTATTGATAAATTCTGTACATATAACTTGTAATTAAAATTGATTGTGATTCCTGGTTCACTTTGTATTTGAATCAGGACACATATATATTAGTGACAGTAATTAATACATATTTATATTTGAAAATTTACCAGTGCCTCATTTAAGATAGTCTTATAGATTGTTAAATGTGTGTGAGTGTCACAGTGTTGTCAAGTGTGGTGGAATAAATTAAATTGTTTATCTGTCTGTTGTTGTTGTGACTTACACTTCATCATATACATACCCTAGACATTTAACGTAGTCATCACAATATTCCAGAATAATTCTGACTGAGGTATAAATATGTGGTAGCAAGTAAGGTCATCTGTAATACACTACCCATATTAGATACAGATACCTTCACAGCTGATCTCAGTCAGTACACTAAGTCCCCTATAAATATTTATAATATCCCACTTTACCACATATATTGGGGTCTCGCTCCAGGGATATTGAACTTTCTCCTGTTATAGATATTGGGAATAAAAAGAATTAAAAGGTATCCTTGGGTGGAAATAAATAAGGTTGAGCTCTCAGTGCCTGTAGTGTTCTTAGATAATTATTGAAAGATTGAATTGCATGTTAGACAATGGCCGACTTGGCAAAATTTCGATCTGCTGCTGTACAGACTGCGAAAGAGTTAGGAATGGACGGGCAAATTATGATTGCTTATGTCACGGCTGAATGTGACAAATATATTGAACGGGAAGAAAGAAGATTAGAAAAAGAGGCCGAAAGAAGGTTAGAGGCTGAGACTAAGAGGTTGCAGATTGAGGCTGACAAAGAGGCTAAAGCATTGGAAGCCGAGGAAAGAAGACAGGCTGCAGAAAGAGAAGAGAAGAAATTAGCTGCAGAAAGGGAAGACAAGCGATTGGCTGCAGAGAGGGAAGCAGACAAGGAGGAGAAGAGATTACAAAGGGAACATGAGTTACGACTAAGGGAGTTTGAGTTTCAAGGCCATGCTCCTGAAAATGGTGCCAGTCCCTTTACCTCTGATGCCACTGCTAGCCAAGGAGCCTCAACCTCAGCTATGAACTTTCATTTAGATCATTTTGTTGAGAAAGACGATGATATTGAGAGCTATATAAATATATATGAACTATTAGCTACCACATATGGGTTAGAAAGAGAAAGGTGGAGCTTAAAGTTATCTCAAGGGCTTCGTGGGGCAGCTTATGAAGTTTTTGCCAAAATGAGCAGAGGTGATCAGGAAAATTATGACATGCTAAAGCAGGCTCTTTTGTTAAGATATGAAAAGAACGCAGAATTTTATAGGAAAAAAATTTAGGAATGCTAAACTACTGTCAGGTGAAACCTATCACCAGTTCTCTGCACGGTTAGAGACATACTTGGAGAAATGGACTTCTCTGGGGAAAACCCAAGATCTTAAGGAAATGGTCCTTATAGAACAATTAAGAGAGTCCATGGCTCCAGACATGAGAAAGTTTCTCATGGAACAAGGTGCAGAGAGGCTGGGTGAGTTGCTAAATGTTGCTGAAAGGTATCAAGCGGCTCAAGCAGAGGTAACAGGTAACAAAAAGAAACAGTTGGAAAATTTTAGGGCACCACAGAACTTTAATAAATTTGATCCTAGAGATCAAAACACAGGTAAGCACCAGTTTGATAGGCCACGGTATGACAATAAAAATAAAACCCCACAATTCGATGAAAGGAAATATGATGAAAGAAAATCTTTCAACCAAGGGAAAAGGTGGTGTAAAAATTGTAAGATGAACAATCATGACACTGACCGTTGCAGAAGGAACCCTATAGTTATGGCCACCCTTCAGGTCAGGTCGACCTCAAGAAAGGAGGAGGATATTTTGTTAGATACCACTCCAGAAGAGATGAGGAAGGCACAGGCTGGGGACAAGACCCTCAAGCCTTGTTTCAGGAAATTGTCAACTTGTCATACAACTCCAGGCAAGGGAGATTTTTACATGAAAAACAAGTTGATGTATAGGAAGACTGGAGCTAGATCCAAAGGTCAGGGACAGCTGGTACTTACTAAAAGATATAGGGCAGAATTAATAAGGAGCCTACATGTGAAACCAGATGGGGACCATGAGAAAATAGGTACCATCATCCAAAAGGTGGCTCACAATTATTATTGGCCCAAAGCAAGATGGGACATTGAGAATTTTGTAGAAAGGTGTAGTATAGCACATGAGGGAACACCCACAAGTGGGAACATTGATCAGGACCTGGACACGCCATGGGGCAACCGTAGGCCTGACAATAAAAGGAAAAATAAATTTAATAAAGTGGACCAAATGGAATGGGAAGCCCCTTTTCACGGACAAGCTTCACTTAACTGTTTTACAATGGCCACTATGCGGAGAGTGCAAAAAGAGGTCTTACCCCAGGATAAGCCGAAAATCCCTCAATCGGACTTAAACAAACTGGAGGAAGAGGATGTAGAGAGGAAATCTCTCATCAAGAATTCTAAGTGGGGAGACAGCCCCAAGAAAAGAATTGGTAGCGGTCGTTTTGTGACTGATAATTCTGGGAAGAAAAATCATCACTATAGCGCTTCCAGTGGAAGAGACCATACCGGTGCATGGACAAATAGGTCCACACAATTAAAGGTCCATATGTAACGCTGTTAAGAACGTGGACTGATGAAAAGGCAGAGGAAAATATTACATCCTCATACCAATATGTGAATGAGCTGACCACTCGTTTAAAAACTGGCTGGAAACTTGCCAATGAAAATTTGAAACAAGCCAGGAAGAAACATGCTGCCTATTATAACTGGAAAGCAAAAGACAGAGATTTAGCTGTGGGAGAGAAGGTACTGCTTCTTCTCCCCGGGAGTCAGAATAAGTTACAAATTGGATGGCAGGGTCCATATACAGTTCTAGAGAAGGTGTCTAGAACCAATTATAAGATAGATAAGAAGGAGAAAGAAAAAATATATCATGTGAATCTCCTGAAGAAATATTTGGAAAGAGAACATCAGGAAGAGACACACTTGTTGACCTTGTCCATTGCCATGGAGATGAAAAAGGAACCACTTTCATCATTTGAATATCCATTACACCCCTGTGAGACAGCGGCACAGGTGAAAATCAGTACACATTTAACGAAAACTCAGAAAGAGAGAGTGCAACAGGTTCTAGATACTCATACAGAGGTGTTAACAGACCGACCTGGGCATACAAACTTATTGGAATATGATATGAAACTGATAGACCCCACACCTGTATGTATGAAACCCTATTCGATTCCTTTTGCTAAGGAGAAAGCTTTGAAGGAAGAGATAGATTATTTGTTGAAGGAAGGAATTATTTCACACAGTGAATCTTCGTATAGTTCCGGTGTTGTACTCCTAAGGAAGCCCTCTGGAGAACATAGACTCTGTATAGATTACAGGAGACTGAATGCTATTATAGAAGGACAGGTGGATCCATTGCCGGATACAAATCAGTTGTTTGCCAGACTAAATAAAGCTAAATATTTCTCAAAAGTGGATCTGAGTAAAGGATACTAGCAGATTCCAGTAAAACCTGAGATCAGACAAAATTGTTGGATGTAAACAATTCGGAGGAACGTAATGAATCCCTGAGTTGCCTCTTTGATTGAGGATATTCCGAATGTTTCATACAGGCTAATAAGAAGATTATGGGATCCCCTACGAAAACTCTGCTATCACCAGGTATATGTTATCTCCTCATAACGTACATTTTGAGGAAAATCTAATGTTCTCTGGACATGTCATTGCGCAGACTCAGAGAAGAGAAATGGTGAATACGCGTTGTGAAGCAGCATTAAGACAAGCAGTCACACTTGCGGCTGTTCAGTAACATAACCGAAAGATATTATTGGTTGTAGAGGTCTGAGGCAGATTTCATGAGTAGTGCCTACTCTGAATGGACCCAACTACATAAAACCATGATAGCACAACAGCAGAGTAAAGTCAAGTTGACTTACATTTATCTATGTGTATATAGAATAAAGGACTGACATAAGATGTCTGTTTTAAGAGGGGAGATGTCGTGAAATATTCTAATCCACATATATAAATTATCAGTTAAATGTAAAGCCTAACACATAAATTCAATAAACGGAAAGAAGAATGGTAAAGAACAGTGCTGTCACAATGACTGTACTCGAAATCCCCCTTGTTTTCTACTTCGTCTGCAAATTGTAACGTTTCACGTTGATAGTAAAAGCCTACTGCTTCACTACCCGCTTTCTACGATAAAACGTGTACTGCCTTTCTAAGAAAAACCTTGAGATACGCAAGTTGACCTAGATTTAAAATTCCATTCATGTCATTTTATACACTACGTTACCCAAAAAACGAAAGACAGATGGACTAAAGATAGAAAGAAGGGAGGGCTGAAAGCAGGGACGCATGCAACACTAAACACGCGTCTCGCTATACAATTACTACCATCACGCGTGTAAGGCCACAAGCACTAGTTTTTTTCAAATCGACAGTGATAAAAAACACTACCCATACGAGAGTTAGTTTTTAAAAACCCTGAAAATTCTTACTAGGAAATATGACATTATACTGGTTTACGTTTGAAAACATTACAGTACCCAGACACCACATCGTATTGGAAGTAAACAGGAGGTAGAAGAAAGTGCATATTTTGAACGCAGCCACTTAGCTCCTTTAAATTTGTATATTTGGGTTCCTTAGGACTTGCTGACAAAGAATATGTTAAACGTTACGCAAATAGTCTAGGAATTACCAAATTATAGCCAAAATAAAATAGTGAGGGTGTCAGACAACACTAGAATCAGAATCGCTCAGTGGCAGATTTTCACACCACCATTGTACGGGAAATGGGTCTCCATGTTAAATCCGATGTGATTGGAGCGCAAGAAATGTAAGGCTAAACACGATTAGTCGGGCTATAAATACTATCTTTTGTTGTCAGGGGAAACGGGAGTAGGAGTACTTTTTTTCAAACGATTGGGTAAACATGGCACGATTGGTTAGACCCGCGAATATAGTCAATTAGAGGCGTCAGGTCAGCACCACATGTTCAAATAAACTTACTACAGAACCAGTGCGTTGAGCACCAGTGCATATTTTTCTAAATAAAAGCCTGGGACATCGGCAGATCGAAATTGTGCTATATTCATTGCCAGTCAACGTAATTCTGTATTATTTCCATGAATTGTGGTAAGCTTGAAATATTTGATATCTTTTTAATGAAAATTGAATGTAAATTGATAATTTATGTCTGTATATATATGTGTGGTTCAGTAGCGCACATGAGGTGAAGCCTATATAGTGCTCCAACCTGAACAGAAGGTGTCGGAGGAAAGTAAAACTACATGGAATTGCCAAACAGTACACTGACACCTATTTTATTGACTAGAAAGAAATAATGCTGGAATTGCAGAGGCGTAGTAACCATTAGGGAGGAATATACTGGTGAAAATTGTTTCAGATGAAGATCGCAGTTGGCCTACCGCTCTGAACTCAGTGTTTGTTATGTATTGTGCTCAGTGTAGAAATAGAGTATAAATTAGTTCTGAAGTAGGAGGTACAACCTTCTTGTTTCAGGGACTGTGGTCCTAAAGTTATTGAGCAGCACCTGGTCAGAGCTTTGCTGAATCCAGAGGCGGACAGCATACTCCTTGGTCCACATAGCAAACAGTGAGGTGTCTCCATAACACAGGGGAGCAATCGAACAGAGGAGTCTTTTCCTGCCGCCATCACGAAAGATAAGCCTATGTGGCCAGCGGAGCTCAACATTATGTAACCCCATCTTAAACTGACATTGTATAAAAATAAGAGGGGAAATTAATTGTTTTAATGAACGGAACTGAGAACATCTCCAATACTAGTTCCAACAGAAACAAACACTTGAAGTCATGATGACAAATAACAACATAGCTTGAAAAAACAAAACCAGTATTACCTCATATTACTACTACACCACTGACACACATAGGATAATATTAATAAAATATGTCACTACAAGATTCCTATTGATAAATTCTGTACATATAACTTGTAATTAAAATTGATTGTGATTCCTGGTTCACTTTGTATTTGAATCAGGACACATATATATTAGTGACAGTAATTAATACATATTTATATTTGAAAATTTACCAGTGCCTCATTTAAGATAGTCTTATAGATTGTTAAATGTGTGTGAGTGTCACAGTGTTGTCAAGTGTGGTGGAATAAATTAAATTGTTTATCTGTCTGTTGTTGTTGTGACTTACACTTCATCATATACATACCCTAGACATTTAACGTAGTCATCACAATATTCCAGAATAATTCTGACTGAGGTATAAATATGTGGTAGCAAGTAAGGTCATCTGTAATACACTACCCTTATTAGATACAGATACCTTCACAGCTGATCTCAGTCAGTACACTAAGTCCCCTATAAATATTTATAATATCCCACTTTACCACAGATACATCCACATCTGCTTGGGATTTTAATACTTTCACTTCCTCATATAACTCATCAATCAATCTCTCCCTATCATCAATGATTCTCAACAGCCTATTTTCCTTCCGATACCACTCTCCTTCCATTAAGAACTGATCACCTCCCTCAATTTCTACCTCTTCCAAATTTTTCATAATGAATTCCTGAAGAGATGGTCCTTGTAATCCAGACTCTTTTCCTTGCCTGAGAAAATACTCAATGGCAGACATGTTTATAGGTTTATAAGTACCCTCCAATAGTATATACTATTCCTGAAATATGTAGAACTCAATATGATTAGTACATGAATATATTAATCAATAACAAACAAGTTACAAGAACAGGTGACAAAGGACAATGAAAACAATCAAATGAATTACAATGAAATGATTTCTCAGTTATGGGACAAAAATTTACAATTATAAAGTAAATAAGGGAGACTTATACACAGTAATCAGTAAAAGAAAGAAAAGAATTTACATCACAAAAATATAACAAGACAAGTCGTCATAAACGAAACGTGTAGACAAAGAAGTTTTAGATCACACACGAAAACAATTGTCAACAGTACTGAAATGAGATTACGTAAATAAAGATGACGTGTACACAAAATATGGTTATATTGCGGACTGAAGAAACATTTATATCCTGACTCCAAAAAAAAATATAATCAGTCAGATCCTCAGTCAGCGAATATAAGCATTCAAATCTAATAGAAGTTAACATTCACTGAAGTTTTCCTGGGGAAAATTCCAGTCAATATTAAACACGACGTAAATACAAATATACGAATAAACATGAATGGGGAACACAGATGATGAGTAGAAAAGTAAGCAAAGTGGTGATGAACTGTGGACCAAAGCTAATTCAAGGACGGTAAGATAATGTTCAAGCGCACAAGTAAAAATCAAGAACTTATCTGTTTAACTGTGCCTCTGAGAAATACATGAGTGCATGTAATTCTAATCCTAGTTCCGAACCGTGTCTTCAACAGCTGAAGTCCATTGATTGAAGACCTTGACCTTCGCAGTAGGACAACCGTTTGAAAGTATCGCTTCGGTCTTCGAACGTAGCTTCTTCAATCGATCTGCGTCGCAGCTTCAGGTGAATTTGCTGAAGAAATACCTTCTTCACTGGTTCAGGTTCTCGAGTAGAAGATTACTGTTCTACCTGCTTGGATCAGTCTCTTGTGGTGGAAGAAAATAATATTCTCTCAGGCAATGTTGTCTGCTAACGGTGACGGCATAGATATAGTGACGTCACTTACTGACATGCGCAATTCTATTGCCAGTTTGGTTGTATGAATGAATTTTCTTCCAAAACGTTCATCATCAGTTTAACTTTCTTCGATACTTGAAGGGGGGAACCAGTATTCACGCAATCCAGACACTTTCTGACACCAATATGTTATGGGCTCGGGACCCCAGTATGTTATGGGTGCTTCGATGACTCCTAGTCTGTTGAGGATGACCAAGTTGTTATATGCGTATTCTGTTTCTAGAGTCGAAGTCCCTCGGGTTCTTATCACTTTTGTAGGATTCCGTAATACTGTTCGTTGGTATCGATCTTGTCTGCTTAACCCGTGTGATGCATTATCTGCTGAACATGTTTCATATTAAATATTCGTCCCTTGACTGACCTGTATTAGTCTCTTGTCTTATTGATTATATTAGCAGTGTGAGATGCAGTGTTTTAAGACATTAATCATCACTGGTCGTGATTAGTTGAAGATAAACAGCATTTAACTCAACTCCGAATACTTCAGTTGATAAGACCGTGATTTTGACGACTCAAAATATTTAATTAATAATTTCATTCCATGAGCAGACAGCAACTACATGGGAACAAAAGTCACATCACATTCATGTACGATCTGTAAGAGTTCTCATTATTTCATTACATATGTTCATCAATCTCTATCTAGAGTTCTGGTTAGAGGTCAGTTCCTTTTAACGGCCAATGTCCTTTGGCATAAATTCAGCGGCTAACTAGACTTACTCCCATCGCTAGTTTATACAATAGCCTTTTGCACTAGACTTAATTATCCTGCTAGTTTTGTAATACACTTCTTACGCTAGGCTTACGTCTACTGCTACAAGTAATAAGTGGCACGCCACACTTTCTAAGTGGTTATACCACACAATATAAGTGGCAATGGCCACACTTCTGAAACACACTGCCGTTCGGGTCAAAACCCACAAGTCGAATGACGTTACAAAGACATACGCGTCATGCATAGTGATATGCATACTATGTCGTTACTATATTCAATTGCGATGTTCCATGGTGCAGCAATTCAAGTGTGATCAAAACTCAAATGCCTGCACACATGCAACAATCATCGACGTCGGTCGATGAGATATATCTCTATTCGTTTGAGGTGTTCCATGATACAGTCATTCGGATCGTCGACAAATCCAAATGCCTGAAAGCATGAAACAATCCTCAACAGACACCCACATTGACATTAGGAGTTAAGTTCATCTAGACGCCTCTAGAGAAAAGTCCTGATCACAAAAGACCTAACAACGACCCCTTGCAGTACTCAGCCAGTTACGTTTTTTTGTAACAGGCACAAACAACAGTCCCCAATTAAGTTTCAGTGAAGACAATTTTTAAAACCCTCTAAAGTCACTTTCATCCATATATACTTAAATTTATTAAAGACCAATTGTTTTTAAATTTGTTATTTTACAAATTCATAGTTGATTTTGTTCTTATATATCTATATATATATCTATATATATCTATATATATCTATATATCTATATATATATATATATATATATATATATATATATATATATATATATATATATATATATATATATATATATATATATATATATATATATATATATATATATATATATATATATATATCTTCCTATTGTTACAGCAATAGAGCCAAAAATACTCATAACAGGAATTTCGCTGGATTAAACCACCTGGGGGCTCGAACAAGCCACTCTATTGCTGAAACCTTCACAAAAGGTGCCGGATCAGATACATGTTAATAGTGCTCTGCACCTTGCGGCATTGTTCTTGACTTCTGAATTATCTTGTGAATACTTCCTTGAGATAGAAGCATCATTATCCTTCTATCTACAACTCTGCCAAGAGTAACCTTGTGCGAAGGTAGACATCTTTGAAGACCCATTTTAGAACTCTTGTGTTTTGGCTACTAGTGGACCACTACTGCACAGCAAAGTGGAGGCAAAAACCGTGACAGTCACGTGCCATCATTTTAAGGTCACTCCATGTATTTCTCATCATTTTAATTTCTGCTTATTGTTCTCTTCTCCGTGTGAGTGTTGTTTTTTCAGTCTGCCTTTACCTCTCCCACCCTGGTTGTCACAAAATGTTTTGTGCATGTACTTTTGTGCCCTTCTCTCTCTCCCTCATTGTCCTATTATTTGAAATATTTTATACACCTACATTTCTTTATGCCTAGTCTCTCCCAGACTTATTTACGTTTCACCATGTGAATCATAGTATGACAAATCTAATTGAAAGGTCAGCTGATAACACTTTTATCACTTAAGTCGTCTAATCACCTTTGATAGAGGCAGCCACGGTTGATCCAAGGTAGTCCCGACCACCCCACATAACAATACGACCCGGCAGAGTACGGAAAGAAAGCCATATTGTTTGTCTAAGCTGCCGGTGATCCGTGTTTGTCAGTCTGGCGGATGCACGAAAGCACAGGTGATAATGAGATAATCGCTGACGCTGGCCCATTTCTGTAGCAATAATACAGATAACCCATCTGGGGAGATTATAGTGGGAAAGGCATTTAGACAAGAAGTGAGTTCAGAGATGTGTTTGTGAGTTTGCATACAGGGCAATCGGAAGTATTACGGACATATTTGAAAGAGGTCACGCGTTTAAATTTTAAAATTGATATTTTAAAACACGCGGGGGATAGTAAGGATTTAACACCCCGACCCACATAGTTCTAAAGAGATTGGATTGGTTTAATTTGAGAAACGGAATAGACATTGGATTTCATTGGCAAATTCGTGGGGAATACAATCTGGGACTTGAACTGAGAAATGGGAATATAATCTAGCAAAATAAGAGACACAAATTAGACTTCATTGCCACGTCAAGCTAGCAATTCTCCAGAGCCAGAGAGAAGGATAGGACAAAGGATTCCAAAATTATAAGTGACAGATCGAAGCATTTTGGCGTCTTCATAGCTTAAAAAAGAACCCGCAATTTTAAATACAAAGACTCGAAACTTAAGGGGCCAGATCGAAGTATTTGGGCGTCTTTATAACTTAAAAGAGAACCCGCAATTTTAAATACAAATACTGGAAACATCAGGAATCATAAACACAAGTCATAAGAGGAATAATAAAATTACAAAGACAAATGATTCGAAGCAGCGCATCAACGTGCTGTGTCCATACATTTGTGCCAGGAGATTGTGTTCCCAAAAGTTACTTTGTGGTAAGTGTAAACATTTATTTTACCATATGAATGTGACATGTCTGTACTTGTTAAGTGGTTAAAGAAGTCATAGGAGGCTGGCAACCTCAACATATGAAAAAAGTATGTTCATAAACCACTACAGCAAGCGCTGGTGTTTGTTTTATGCTAATTAGCTCAGACAAGTGAAAGCAGCAGCAACCCCAGACTCCGATGAATGATGATTACACCCCATGTGCATCAAGTATATCGAATCATTTTGTGAGATATGTAAATTGATAATTTTAGTTCAGGCACAAATCATTGTACTCGGGATGTCCAAGCACGTATTTTCCCATTAGAATACCCAGAAGAATAGCGGTGATTTCTAATCATAATCCCTGAGTTACGTCGTGTGTACTCAAAAGGTCTAATTATTCAGAGAGGCTAACATTGGTGGGTGGACAGCGAGACAATGCGCCTGTTAATCTTGCAACCCAGTGTACTTAGCAGAGGCATTTGTTCTTTTTATTTTGTCAAAAGTTCGGGTACGAAGCTGCAAGACTAAAGTATCTACTCCACTAGGGAGTCAAAAGCAAGGATTCAACACAAACCACCTACATTGGACGGGTTGTGTGAAGAAGTGCCGTCATCACAAAAGAATTGAAGAAACCACGACAGCAGGAGTCAGGATAGCTAAGTTCTTATTAAAGGAAACAGCAAAAGGACAAAATATTTATAGATCCTCACCCCTCGTTAAGTGTGAAGACACTTTTTTCATAAACCTCTAAAATTCACCATTTTAGATACTATTGAGTGTTGGCCACTGGTGGACCACTACTGCAGAGCTAAGGGGAGGCAAAGCGTGACACTGAGTATTCCAGAACTAGAACTGCCTCATAATGCTATCAACAGGCTTTTCCTATTCATCGCCAACGGCTTTCTCGCATTTCATCCAGCACGAGAGAAATATCGAGAGGTAGAACATGTATTTTTAACAAGCGCTAGAACAAGAGGCATTCTAATCATCAGAAGTGTTCTCCCCCTGTCACATAATTTGGGTCGATCTGTTGTCCGCTCCGGAAGTATTTAGCTACCTTTATGGGGCGTGCGAATTTTCGTCATAAAGTGTTTCAGCTTTTGCATCTCCTTTACATTCTTAAATAATGAAAGATGTTGGGTGGGTCTCAACAAACAAACCGGAAGTAAATGTTTCGGAAAATTTACTCGATGAGCATAACATTTGTCGCTACTTATGAAGCATGGATCCACCAATCCAGATGGATCCCTTGAGGGAGCCTACATCAAAGCATGCACATGTTTTTTCAGCAGCAGTTTCTGAGGCAATTTATTTTACATGATGCCATGATTCGCTGTGAGTTATGAGGAAATTTAACCGAGAATTAGTTTTCCTTTTTTGTAGCGGTTAATAATGTTTCCTCAAGGCGATGAAAAGGTTCTGTGGCGTTTGATGTCCGTGTTCATTTTGTCTGTTTATTTTTATGTTTAATTTTCGTTAATTTTGTTGTTGTTTTGTTTTACTGGTTACTTTCTTCCTTATTATACATTTCATCCGATGACGACTCAGTCTTGAAAAGTGGGTTTCAAACACTATTTCTCTCTTCACTTTTCAACTCCTCAAGGAGCATAGGCCTTCAACAAACGTACGTCAAGTCTTCCTGTCCTGTGCCATCCGCTCAAGGTCTTTCCATGTCTTCTTTATCCCCGTTATGTGTGTCTGCAGTTCTCTTCTCCATTTGTGTCTCTAGTTCTCTTCTCCATGTGTGTCTCTAGTTCTCTTCTCCATGTGTGTCTCCAGTTCTCTTCTCCATGTGTGTCTGCAGTTCTCTTCTCCATGTGTGTCTGCAGTTCTCTTCTCCATGTGTGTCTCCAGTTCTCTTCTCCATGTGTGTCTCTAGTTCTCTTCTCCATGTGTGTCTCTAGTTCTCTTCTCCATGTGTCTCCAGTTCTCTTCTCCATGTGTTCTGTAGTCTTCGTCTACCACTCTTACCTCTTACCCTGGGGATTCCAGAGAAACACTATTTACATGCAGATTAATTGTTTTATCACGTGACTGTAGACTTGCCCGTGTTGTTCTGGGGCGGGGGGAGGGGTGGTCTCTGATGAGCTTCAAGAAGGAATGAGGCTACTGTCACCACAGGCACGTGATAAGACTCGACTCATATGAAGATGTATATGGAGCTGGCAACATCCCGTTACAAGATATAGAATAATACATATAACTTGGCAGCAATAAAGACACAGTTGAAGGGACAGACAATGATGTCAAAATAAGAATACAAAATGCTAGAGGAGCTTTGGTTGCATTGGGAAACACATGGAGATAAGGAGAAATCAAGTCCAACACCCCGAAAATGAGAATCGTCAATTCAAATGTCAGTCCTATTGTATGGCTGTGACAAACAACAACAACAGTCTAAAAGATACAGATTTTCCTAAGTGGATGCTTGCGTAGAATAGACGATGGAGGTGGTGTGACAAGAACTAGACAAGTACCCGTGGAACAAGAGATGAGAAGAAGACGTTGGAGATGGATAAGACACACACTGAGAAAACCTGTTGGTAGCATTACCAAGTAGTCCTTGTTCTGGAAACCCCAGGGTACGAAAGATAGAGGAACACCATAGAATACATGGAGAAGAAATCTGGAGGCATTCATGAAGGGGATGAAGAAAATATGGAAAGACCTTGAGCTGATGGCCCAGGACAGGAAGACTTGGCTTATGTTTGTTGGAGGCCTGTGCTTCTTGGGTCTTGGGGAGTTGACAGGTGAAAGAAGAGAAGAAGATGGCATAGTCAGTCCTGAGAAGTTGGTTTGAAACGCTAATTGCTTGCGGTTTATATTTTTATTACGTGACTGTAGTCTTGTCCCGCGCTGTTGTCCGGGATCTCCGAGGAGACAAAGACAGAATGAAGCGACTACCACCTCATGAACGTGATAAGAGTCAGCTAATATGTGTTTGTATATGAGGCTGTCGTCGTAGATTTTTGATAGTGATTAACATATATTCTGGTCCCGTCTGAATAGAACTGGAAAAGGTGGTAACTCAGTTAGAGATAAGGTAAAGAAATAGATTTCACGAGTGAAATGGTGAAAAAGTAGAGTCTGTCCCTGGATTGAGAAGATACCCTAGTCCAGCCTATCTTTTACGACTGTGATTTGTTTATCAGACAGTTTAACTTTCGGTATATATTAATATATTATATATACTATTAACCACTCACATACACACACACAGATAAATGACGACAACTTGACGCACAAACGTGAAACTATATTAATGGAATAGGGATATTGGGCCGAGCTGACCAACACAGGTAATTAAGTTTTATGTTAAGTTTATTTATCATAAAGAAAACTTCACAACATCTATTATCAAAGATCAAATATAAAAATCATAGGTTACAGAATTAATAAACACATAGACACATAAGTGCAATTCCCTCTGTTGAGACAAGATCCCGTTAGAAGAAGTTATTAACCCCCAAAAGGTCAAACGATTAGCACCATGGTGTAGGATTTGACTATACTGTAAAGAACAGAGTTTTTCTAATTTAATCTATTCTGAAATGAACAGTATTATCAAACATAAGAAGGGAAAAAAAACCCAAAGTGAGTACATAAGTTATACAATAGAAGAATTATTCATTCCTTCTTTTTCTCGCTTCTGACAAAACCTGTGGCCACATTCATTCACTCTTACCTAATAAGTGCTTTCACAACATCTGGAACATATCTCCTGATGTAACCACAAATCCAAGATTGGGTTTTGGCAAAACAAGCCCCAGTTTCTCCAAGACTGATTAATCCTCTTATTGGGAAACGCTTACTTTGTTACTGTTACTAGGATTCTGTTTATGTCACAACAATTAGTCCAGATAGGAAAGTACTTAAGAGATCTAATGTTCATAGTGTCAATAGTTGGTAAATTTAATACTTGAAGAGAAAATGTCAGGTATGTAAATCTCTCGGGATAAAAAATCCTCGTCACACACAATGGTCGATAGTCGGGAAATGTTAATGTTTGATTATTTCGCCACTGCGGGCTGAATGTATATGAAAATGGAAAAAAGACATCTGGATATCTATAGGTCCAGTTACAATTTATTCTTATCGTTTGTTGTTGGTACTCTCTCTCTCTTTCTGTGTAAACCAAGAGGCCAAACAGGTCAACCTTGAAGACCCAATATTTGCATAAGAATGTTTGTTTTGCGTCTATTGGACTTAGATCCGTTTTTACAGATTTATATTGAAGCCGCTGGTAGGTTTTTGGTTGTTACCCGTACTAGATGTTTTTGGAAGAAAAGACAACATTTAATTCACAATATCAGTATGTATCCTAACCCGCGTAACGGTATAATTTAATACTCACTCGGCTATAACATTTGGTTAGAAACCACAAGTGTAACGCTTATCTTATCATTCTTATTAACCCGCGAAATGAATTCTAGTCAATTACAAAAATTACTCATAATGAATTGGAAATAAATATATATTTCGTCAGTACTCATAATGAATAGTGCATTTACTAGTCAATTAAAATATCTCTTACTGGTTAATAGCAATTAATTAAATTTACGTTACCGCTGGAAGAATTAGCTATAAGTTATTTTAATCTGCTAGCCAATTTAACACAGTAAATCCTAGTGAAATATAATGACAAACTTAACAATTAAATCACCCAAAATGCTAGTAAATATAGTTACCGCAAAACAGAAAAAGAAACAATCTCCAATCGAAATACTAAGAACAATGGTCTAGGATTCGAAGCTAGATGTTCTGAAATTCTGCGGCTACTAGATAAAAATGATTTTAAAAGGTGGGGTATATATATAAAATGGGTATAAAATTCGCTAGTACTTGCTACATATAGCGCCTTCGCCTAGATTTTGGGGAATTCTTCGGTCGAATCCTGAATCAAAGCTATGTCTCACACTTTTGCCGACCACTAGACTTTGGCAACGAGCGAACAGTCTTTTGAACTGGCGTGTCTCACTGTAGCTAATTAAGTTCCGAACCAACGGATGAGGGGGGGGGGGGGAACTGCGATTATCTCACCTTTCCTCAGATTAATTTCCCCTGACCAATGTCTACCGAAAGTACGTCTTAACTTATCGCTCTTGATTTTCTTCATTAGCTTATCTCCCCCTTTTCTCTCGCTACGTGCATCATAGTCTGGCCTGTCACTATTACGACGGTTGCCCAATCGTTCGCGTGATAATACAGTTAACTGCTTAGGACTAGCTAATAGGTCTGTTTTGTAAACATTCCTAGTGTCTGTAAGACATAGAGAGAAAGAAAATAGACGTGGCTAAAATATGAGTTCGTCAGATATCGAAGCGCATGCCTTCTGCGTTAACGAACGTGAATATTATTAAGCAAGCAAAGGTGGAAAACAGATGGAAGCAAAACGTGTAGATTTATGTAATATATTTACATAACTCTGTCACAGCTGGCAACCTCATCGTGTTAAAAAAAAACAACTATTACATAACCCACCACTGCAAGAGCATATACATGCTTTAATACTGGTTTTCTGCAAGGCGACCAGCTGTAATAGTGGCTCTATGCTCCATAATGAGCTAAAATGGAAACGAAGAAGAAACAAACCCATACGTGAAATGATTTATCTTTCAGATTAAATTCTACTTATTTGTTGGTTTGTGCTTTTGTTGTTTTTTTGTTTTAGATTATATTTTTAGAGTGCTTTCTTCTCATAATACAGTATAATTAATAGGCTCCAGAATCGAAGGCTGATAGCGTCACGCTCCAGTCTCATCATCATCAGGTGTCATCTTCACACCGAATGTCGGCTGTAATGGATCTCCAACGTCTTCTGTCTCTTGTCTTGATGGCGCACTCTGATAGACTCCGTCATGTCCATCTCTTGATGTTATCTTCCCACTTATAGCGCTGTCTTCCTCTTGCACGTTTGCCTTCAACTTCTTCTATTATGATCTACAGTAAGGTATTATGTCTTTTCACGTGACCAAAATATTTTAACTGTCTAATTTTGATTTCTTTCATTCCAGTCTACCCATCTGTAAATGGGTACCTGACTCTGCGCGTGAGTTAGGGAAGGGAACCGGTGACTCCATCTCATTAAAAAAAAAACAGAACTACTTTACCTATATTTTCTAATAACACCCGCCTTGATTTAACACACACACAAAAAAATCCATCAAAACCGGAAACAAGTTATCATAGAAATCTCAATGACAGCAAGAACGACAACTTGAGAACTGTATCCAGACATACACGCTTTTCCAATCTTATTCCACCAGAGTTCTTTCCTCTGAGAATCACTCATGTCGTAAACACGTGCCTCTCCCTCAACAAAAGCTCGTCTGAGTGCGGCTGTGCAGGACCATTGCTCAGATCATATTTCTATTCAGCATCTAGAATCAGTTATGTTATTTCTTCCTAGTATAATCTCACTCCATTCATTCTTGCTCTGCTCTGTCTCTTTCTCTCTTTCTCTCTCTCTCTCTCTCCCTCCCTCCCCCCTCTCTCTCTCTCTAACAACTCTCTGTTTCAGTTCATACAAAGTTTCTACTTTTAAATTGTACAACTATAACTTTAATTCTAAACAAGTAACTACTTTATTGCTTTTCTCTCTCTCTCTCTCTCTCTCTCTCTCTCTCTCTCTCTCTCTCTCTCTCTCTCTCTCTCTCTCTCTCTCTGAGGCAATGTTTCAGTAGTTCGTACAATGTTTCCATAGGTATTTACTTTAAAATGTCATAGCTTTAACTTTAGTTTAAATATGCAATTGATGTATTGCATCCTCTCTCTCTCTCTCTCTCTCTCTCTCTCTCTCTCTCTCTCTCTCTCTCTCTCTCTCTCTCTCTTTCTCTCTCTCTATCTCTCTCTCTACCCCTAACTCTCCTCACAGAACAACAGGCTTAAAGTCTGGCATTTATAACCTTAAATAAAATTATACACAAATTCCACATTTAGTGTCGAATTTCATGAACACGTTCCTGAAATATTAAATATGAGCGATAGTTTTGTTGGGGAAGTGCCGAGAAAGTATTTTTTTTTTTTTAAATAGCGAGGAGTGTTTCACTACTGGTTATAAAGAATAATCTGTATATAGGGTGGGGGGGGGGGGGTGAGTAATAAAGGTGTACAGTGATTGGTGACGGTTCAAGCTCACACGGTACGTGCATATAAGGAAGATACTTTCTTACTTACAAATAATACGTTGGAAAGAAATTAAAAAAAAAAAAAAAAATTTAGCTTCGTTTTGGCGAGGCGCGTTCAGTTCAACTTAGTCGGTTATATTAGGGCGCATGTCTAAATATAAAAGACCTTTAAGTCTGACAACATTCAGCCATGGACAGAAAATGTAATATCCACTCTTATAAGAGAGAAAATATAGAATGGCAGAAAGTGAATCGAATAATGTAAGTAGAAAATCAAGTATTGTAACACTGGTGGAGTACAAGTAGTCTGCATTATCATAATCATCATCATCCTTAGCTGCGATTTCCACAACGAAGGTCGGCTGCAATTGATCTCCAACGTCTTCTGTTTCTTGTCTTGATGGCGCACTCTGAAAGACTCTTTCCTGTCCATCTCTTGATGTTATCTTCCCACTTATAGTGCTGTCTTCCCCTTGCACATTTGCTTTCAACTCTCCCTTTTAGTATGGTCTTATATAGATATTATGTCTTTTTATAAGGCCAAAATATTGTAGCTGTTTAATTTTGATCTCCTTAATTAATTCTCTTTCCATTCCTAGGTTTTAAAGGACCTCTATTTTGTCTTCTTCTCTTTCCGGTAAATGCGCCCCATTCTTCGACATATACACATCTCAAGGGCCTTACTTCTTACTTCCAATTGCTTGTTCATTGTCCACGCTTCCATCTCATACAATAAAGAAGAATATGTATATAGCATTTGATGGTACTCAGAGTAAAAGTACAGCGGTTGAAAAAAAAAAAAACCGACAATGGGGAAGAAGTCACTCATGCAGGAAAGCGTAATTCTCAGGAAATTAATAATTGTCACTTTTGCAAATTTAACCGTACATTATTAATGGTTACGCAAAAAGAACCACCCAAAAAAATGTGTTCTTGAACTGCGGCAACCAGTAGCCAGATCACAAATTACAACTCGGGATGATGTCGCGAGCCCAGAACGTAACAAGTACCGTGTCACTATACCAAAAGACACTTATTACTTGTTTGCACGCAATAGCGGACTCTGTCTCTCGCGCTCTGTGGAGAAGACCTGCTTACAGAGACAGTATTCCACTAGGAGTGGGGCCGCTTTAATGGAATTTTCTCTCTTTCTTGTAAACACAAGTGGTTTGAACCTATAGTGTGTTTCAGCCAATACATCTTGGAAACATTTGAAGAACGTTATTTACGACTGCAGTGACACAAGGGGATTCAAATGGGTTTCAGGGAGCGTTACATTTTTTTTTTTTTACCGAAGGAATTTCAATCTTATCGTACAAATTCAGAAATGTGATTTAAACCTCAGCAGTTTTGAACGTTGAATTAGACTGTCAATGTTTGCTGCTTCAGATGTCGAAGACACGTGAATTCGAATGCGAATGAAGCAAACTTCTTTTCCTGAAAAGACGTGTTGTAAGTTTGGATCTTTCATTAAGGCCTTTTCAAGAACTGAGCCCTTGCAATGACTATCGTTTTGTTTTTCTACTGACTTTATGAGTGTGCGTGTGTGAGATTTTTTTTTTTAAAGAAAACAAACGCAACGAACTTTTTGACCAGATTGTCACGGAATTGCCTCCCCTTCTTTTCAGTAGTGGTCCAACAGTAGGCAAAACTCAAGAGTATATGATATGGGTCTTCAAAGGTGTCTACCTTCGCACAAGATTACTCTTGGCAGAGTTGTAGATAGAAGGGTAATGATGCTTCTATCTCAAGGTAGTTTTCATAAGATACAAGGGGATTGACATAAGTCTTGGGCCTGACCATGAAGGACATGTCAAAGAGAGCTGAAATTTTGTATAGTGTTTATTCCTTTTCAATATAGCCACCGTCTGAATTGACACACTTCTGCCATCTCTGCTTGACCTTGAAAAGACCTTGGGAGTAGAACACCCTATTTTTCAAACTAAACCAGTCATCACATGCCAGTATAACCTCTTCATCGCTGTCAAAATGATTTCCTTTTAGCTGTTTTTTAAGATTTGGGAATAGAAACAAGTCTGATGGAGCCAAATCTGGAGAATATGGTGGATGTGGAAGAATTTCAATATTCAAATCGTTGGCTGCTAGCTGCACAAGCCGTGCTTTGTGAGAGGCCGCGTTGTCTTGAAGCAAAGGAAGATTTTGAGTGCGCGTTATCCCTCGTTTCCTGGTCACAACCTTTCTTAGTTTGGTGAGAAGATCTGCATAGTACTGTCCATTAACTGTGTTGCCAAGAGGCAGATAATCTTTCAACAGGACACCTTTGCCGTCCAAAAAAACAGTCAGCATCACTTTTCCTGCAGATTTCTGCGCCCTCGGCTTGACAGGTGTTGGGCAGCCCGGGGTTTTCCATTGCATGCTGGCAATTTTGGATTCGGGGTCATAATGGTGTACCCAAGTCTCATCTACTGTCACCATGGTCTCCAAAAAATTTGTTGACTGACACTTTTTGAGCAACTGTTGACAGCAATTTACCCTCGTTTGCTTCTGTTCACGTGTCAACAGTCGCGGAACCCAGCGTGCACACACTTTTCTCATGTTCAGTCTGTTTTGTAAAATTCTATAAACTGTTCTTTCATTTAGTTTTACTCTACTAGCTATCTCCACAATTGTCATTTTTCGATCCTGGTCAATGATTTACTTCACTCTTGTTGCATTTTTATCGTTGCACTCTGAGGCTGGTCTACCAGATCTTGGCAGATCAGCAACATTTGAGCGGCCGCACTTAAACTGTTGACACCAGTTTTTTACCGAAGTATATAAAGGACAAGAATCACGAAACACTGGTTCCATCTCCCTGTGTATTTCTGTAGGTGTTTTTCCCTGAAACATCAGAAATTTTATCACAGCTCTGGCCTCCTTCTTTTCCATTGTTTTGTCAAATCTTTGGAGCAGCAGATCCGGTCAATAGGGTACATTGCGCCGTGCACTGCAGCAGGAAAACCCATTGAAGAAACAAACGCGTACTTTACACATTCAGTGCAAATATGATGAACTTTAAATGTGCCAAGTTTCATCTTCCTCCTGTGACTCCTTCATGGTCAGGCCCAAGACTTATGTCAATCCCCTTGTATTTCAGAAGTCAAGAACAATGCTGCGTTGGGCAGGGCAATTGTTAACTTATATCTGATCCGCCGCCTTTTATGAAGAATTATTAATTTCAGCTCGTTCAAGCCCCCACCGTGATTTACTCAGTGGAATTCTTCTTATTCTAGTATAGCTCTGCTTAGAGTGTATTTAGTAAATTGACTGAGACAAACATGAATTACATTCAAAATGATTAAATCGACGTTAAATTTGTATATTTACAAACAATAAATTTAATAATCACTTAGGTTTTAACAAGGTTTAAAAAAAGAAATAATGATTTATCAGAAAATTATCATCACTGTATGATGTAATGGTAGATTGTAAAGGAATTCACTTGGCAGCTTTTATGTGTTACTTACCTGTCAGTGACGGTTCTGCTCCTTCTGATGTTTTGGTTCTTGGTAGACTGGATCGCTGATCCCGCTCGTCACTGGTCAAGGTTGTAGGGCGTAGCACGTTCCCAGAAGTGCCAGGAAGTGTCTCCGAAGTTGTCCAGCGTCTTTAAACCCCGTCTGATGATAGTATCTAGCTTCGACTTCAGGCCACTTGTACCCTTCTTGTTCCAGAGATAGTACCCTCAACTGGTACCACCAACTAGTATGGTAAAAGATGAGAAACGTCAGTAATGAAAAACATAGAATGTAAAATGTACAACTGACGCCACTCTTGGCTCACAGACTGTTTGCTCAGAGAAGTAGGTTAAGGCACTTGCAGATGCCTTTTACACGTGTTCTTGGGGGTCGTTACTTTAACAATAAATTCCCACTTTGACTCCGTGTTCCAGATTCCTCAGATTCCGGTTTTCCTTGTTAAAATTGTAGAGTTTATTTCTGGGCTCTTAAGTCCTCAAAAATTTCTCAAACAATGGTCCGGTCCGATTTATGAATCTTGTTTCTAGTTTTAACTCTGGCAGTCTGGTTGTCGTCTTGGCAAGCGATTCTCACAGTGTTCTAAACAATGTCAGATTATATGACACTTCGTCTCCCCCGCAGTTGTTGGTTACGATTCCTGTCCAATCAGGAATTTGGTGGTTCCTCTATGTCGAACCTCCGCCAATCGTTTAAAAACTGCATATTTAGGTGGGGTAATTCAAAATTATTCCGACATGGAAAATTCTGTGCGGGATGCAAAAGGTCACGTCTCCCATATATAGAAGTGACAAGTCCGTACACTCTTTCGACAAGGTGTTTCAGATGTACCATCTTACTTTCTCTAAAGCAATGTCTCTGAAACAGGTAGACTGGAAATGATGATGTCATTCATGTCTGTCCAAAATGTGTCGCACAGATAAATAATCTCTTTATCCGTCGCTTGCGCACACAAAATCCGTCTGCGGGCGAGTAATTTTATCGCCTGGCATGGCTTTTGCAAACAACACTATGCGAAACTGACCAGGTCCATCTGAGTTTTACCTGCGCTAATCTTAGCAAAGCTGAGAAGCGCAGAGCGAATGTGATGAATTATCATCGCAAAGAGGCGTGTCAAATGATTGTAAATACCAAATATCTGTTTGATAAGAGACAATTAAATGTGTCGATTCCCCGGAAATTCCAGGTAATGAGTACGTACAACAAATGCAACTGATTACTGCCGTAGTGAAGAAGAGATCGACCGGAAATTATGTGACACAGATAATGCAGTCATCATTTTTCTTTTCATTCCTTATGGTGCATGGAACAACCACTGCAGCTGATTCTCTTGCAGGAAGCCTGCACCAAGCATGTTCTTGCAGTGATGGTTTCTGTAACAATTTTTTCGTTGATGAGGTTGCCAGCCTCATGCACAACCTCAAATGTTATCGGTTCATACAAGATGACTTTGGGAGAGTTAATTCTATTCTTTCTTTGTCTCGTCAAACATACGCGGGAACTACACTGACAAATAATATACTGGGGCTGACAAAAAAACATAGACTCGCATTTTACATTTGGAGAAAATAACTTTGCTGGCTTTATTTCTGTTATTATTATTATTTTACAAACAGGAGAACATATTGCTTTGAAACATACAGCGATGTGCACTTAATTCGAAGCTCGATAACTCGAAGTTGTACTTAATTCGAAGCTTCGAACATACTCCTGCATTATCTATATTTGTGTATGCTAACATATTTTTCAAGCGGAAGTTCGAATTAATGACAAAGTTTATAATACGAAGTTCAAACATCCGTACTTGCTTTGGTTTGTGGCCTCTTAATTCGAAAAGTCATCCGCCGTCTCTTCCAGTAACTTCAATGGGCTCACGAAGAAAATGTGAAACGCAAAGTTCAGTCACATCCAAGCCAATTGGTATTTACAGGTCTTCAGAACATCTGTTAAACTCTTTCATCTATTAACCGATCCAACACATGCAGGTTTGTCATGAAGCAATCTAAGTGTTTCTACATTTAAGATGTTAACCCCTGTCTTTAAATATATATAGAATTTTTGATTCTTGTATAAACGCAATGGGATCCTCGTCGGTGATACGGAGTTTGTGCACTGTGCTGAGATCCTCCTTGTGTGATCTAAGCAAGGAAATCGGAGCACTGATGGAGTTGTTCGTGTGTAATGAAGATGGTCCTTAAAATCAAACTAACTAACTAACTAACTAACTAACTAACTAACTAACTAACTAACTAACTAACTAACCAAATCCTGCCTTCCCTTTGATTGTTTCTGCCGAAGACCTCAAACGTAGACGGTCATAACTGGCGGTAGATTTATTACGAGTACTGTATATTTTCATTTACTGGCGAGACTAGGTCATCATTTCCCACTTACGCACTGGCTACAATAGGTTGATGTACGTTCTATATCACACGTACAGGATTGGCCCAACAGATCTCTGCTCCTGTGGCACCAGTCCCATGACAGAGAACATCTGCTCCAGTCTTGCCAAACTTACAGCAGTGAACGAAGTGGCAAATGGCATCAACCCACTTCTCTCCACGAAAAACTGTTAAGAGATGTCAGGAACTTTAAGCTGACTGCTGCCTTTATTAGAGTCATTAATGTAGAAGTCTGAGGGCGAACGTAAAAGAAGAATTTGTCCTAAAATTTGAGTAATATGAAACGTATTAAAACCAAATATGGCCGGCGTCAAACGAGTTTACAAAGCGATGCGTCTGGATAAAAAGTACAACGGTATCCGGTTACACGGTTTATTTCAAATTTATTAACCAGAAGAGAAGTTTACTAGCTTTTTTTTAAAGAATTAAAAACAACCTGTATCTAGATTTTGGTAATCCTCAGGGCGAATCAGAACGTATTCGTGCCACAGTTCCTCACTTATCTAATGTATTATTGAGGACTACAGTCATACTGGCTCGAAGTGGCTCTGACTGAGTTCACTGACTGTGATATTCAAAGGTAAAGGTAAAAGATCCCGTTACACACCCATTGAGGCATATACGGAATATGGTGGTAGGCCCATATTTTCTTGACCATCGGCACACTAGGGGTGATGTGGTCAGCATCACGCCGGCCGCCTTAACCTTCCCAGAAGTTGCTCTGGTACCCTATTCATGAGACTGGGTCGACCCCAGAGCTGTTTGCAGTCTAAAAAAATCCGCCTCAACTGGGGATCGAACCATGGACCACCGAGCTAAGAAGACAGTGCACTAACTACTGTGCTACCGCGGCTCCTTTTGATACTGAAGGCCCAAGGTAATTATTAGGGATGTGCCGAATAGTGGTTTTTACCATTCGGCCGAATACGGATAGAGGCCTTCACCTATTCAACCGAATACGAAAACGAATACGAAAAGTGAGTGAACTTTTGGCATAAAAAGTTGTGTTCAATTGGCCTACTGACATTTTTATTAATTATAACGTATTAAACAACAAACACGTGACGTTTCAAAGTGTTACAACGCTACTAAAATGGGGCAAATATCTTGGAACTATTTAATGCCACTCACTAACCACTAATAAGTATTTAAATTCAGTTCAAAAGTCATTGCTGCATGAAACGTGCATTCGTAAAAAAAAAAAAAAAAAAAACACAATCTGTCAACATTCTCTGCCAAAAGACGACATCTGTTGTCTGAAAATGTGTTGCCGACTATTCGTGTTCGATTGCAGTGTACTATTCAGCCGAATACGAAAGGTCATTGAGATGCACCATTCAGCGCCGAATCGAATACTAATCGAATATTCGGTGCATCCCTAGTAATTATCACCGGTCCATCCATAGTGGGGCTTCGTCATTTGGATCGTCATGGCACGGACATTTCCTTGCCAAGGAGAAATCAACATGTTATGTAAGGACATGTTGTCAGCATGTTTCTACTCTCCCTGCCTTCTCTTCAAACTTTTCCGTATTCCCTTGTGCAGCCTTCTCACATTGCAGGTATGTAATAGATTACTGGTGATTTTGAAAATCGTGTCCCTAGAAATGGGTATGTGCTAGTCGGTCTACGTCGCTTCATTGATAACTATTTACACTTTGTTGATTTGTAATTGCATCTGGTTTTTCTTGATTATGTCTAGCCAATTCATCTTTCTCGTGCCCCATTTTTAGCCGCCAAAGACAACAATTTCCTCATATCTGGCTTCTAAATCTTACTAGGTTTTGTGCTTACTACTTTCACGTTATTTCTTATTGCAGTCTTTCAGCGTCTCACACTTTCACATCCGTTAAGGTAGCTAGTCAGTGGCGTACTTAAAGCATTTGGCACCTGGGGCGGATCCTTCCGATGGCACGCCCACCTTCATAAAACACAAAGAAAAATATACAGTATTGTGCCAGCAAGTAGATTTTTAAACAGTACTTTAAAAATAGCGTCCGATGGCACCCACTCCTGCCTGTCACCCGGGGCGGAGTGCCCCTCGTACCCGTTTTGTACGCAACTGGTTACGATATAGTCTTACTTATCTGAGATTACACAAAAATAAGCAAACATCACTACCATCGTCAACTTCATATTACAATTTTCTGTCATAATAATAATCCTGCACGGGTTACAGTAGACAAAAATTGAAGGTATGCGGTATCTCAGTACGAGCATTGAAAGTGTGTAATATTTTAGTAGACAGTTATATGCATAGTATGTTAGTAAACAGATCGCTGAAAGTTGTGTTATATGCTAGTAAACAACTTTAAAAGTATATGTTATGTTATTAAGCAGAACTAGAACTTATGTAATATATTGGAAAGCGTGGTTCAAAGTTATGTAGTATTGTGACGAAGTAAAAATCGCCTCTTTTCTCCTTATCAATCTTTTATCATACCAGTTCTCTTTCCTCTAGAAAATCCACCACTCGTCTAAAAATTAGGAGATCTCCCATTTCTTCTGAATGAAATTCTTTTCTCTTTGTTCCACGTTTTACTGGCAAAGGTCTTTCAGACTTCGCTATGAACTTTTGACCGCTGTACAGTAACATGGGTTTTCCCCTGGGAACAATTACAATTTTAGCCAACTGGTAAGGCAGTCGTAGTGTTATGTGACTTTTGACCTCAGCAACCAGCACGGAGTTCCTTTATCGCCTGGTATCAGAATGCCAAGTACCGGCCAGTGTGTGTGTGTGGTTGGGGATGGAACGAAATGTCAACATTAGTTCAGGTCCACCACCTCTAACGTAGGCAGATTAGCCCCACCAAACAGAACAGGAAATTTAGGCGCGATTCTCGAAGCGCATGATTCTCCGAGCGGCATTCTCTCGCTAGCCTGGACAAGGTGGTCTTGTCAAGGCAGTTACAGAGGGGAACTGTCCAGTTTTAAACAACAGTGTTTAGTTGAGCGCATCCTACCAGGTTGTCCTACCAGGAGACCTAACCATATGCAGTGTTCTCGAGGGCAGACATACTCCGTCCCAGTTGGTGATGAGCCCTGTGTCAAGACAGAGGACCTGCCATCCTCTGAAACCCTAAAAAGAACTTGCCATATTGGACATGGAGTGCTGGGACAGATTGAACCCCCCCCCCCCCCCCCTTCCCCATCCCCGGCAACTAGACAACATAAATTCAGCAGCATCTGAGATGAGTAGTCTAAAATGCCCGCAAAACCACTACAGAATAGTCCAATTGTCCTAGGATGAAAAATTCATTCTGACATTGTTCAGAACCATTCATAGATTAGTGAACATAGCTTACAGTTGTACATTTGAATATATGTGAGAATCTATCTTCATTTTTGTATAATTTACATAACAGTGTCTGTTGTTATTTTTCTTGTAATATTTAATTGGGTTCCTAGTTTTTAGTAATTAAAATCTACACCCTGGGGGCAGAGCCATAATTAATAAACACAATTGGGTCAGGATATTTTTTAATGTGGCTGGTCACCAAATCTCTTATCCAACTATATGTACTATACATATTCCTTTGTAGGATTTCGGATAAAGAATTTATCACCTAGTGAATATCCTGTTTAGTGTCACCAGAATTCTCTTTTAAGTAAATTTCTAGTACACTAATTCCCGAGGAGAGGCAGTTCCATTACGAACTCGCAAACTATCAATAAGACATTATTAGTTTTATTCTTCCATTCCATCCAAGCTGTCCTTCTCTTCAAAATCACTGCACGACAAGTATGTAGTACACGATGTTCTGAAGTCTCTGAGTTAATTAGTTCATTAGACCATGTTTGTCTGTTAAAGCTTTCCAGATGTTCTCTTAGCTCGTACTTTTCAGTGTGTTCCGGGCCAGACGTCATAGCTATCACATCGGCCTGGTGGGATAGATCACACCATTCATCACTTGACTTAGCATTCCTCTAATTGTAGTTAGAATAGATAATGGTAGAATGATAATGACAAGAAATGCTGACGAAACATGGTATGATTTATCACCCTCTCCCTTTAAACTTCTAATGGAGCATAGAAGCACCAATGTTTTTGGCCTCCTTGCAGGAACCCTGCACAAAAGCGTGTATGTGTTACTGGAGTGGTGGTTTCTCTAGCGATTTGTTTTTCATGATGAGATTGCATGACATCAAATTAGTAGCCTCTTACGACATGCATGAAAGAACAGAAGTGCTATTCTTTATTTGTCTCCAAAGAGCCCCCCCCCCCCCCGAACTACACGTTATGTTCCTGACGAAACAACATTCCATGCAACACGAACGAACACCGCTTCTCCCCCGCTTAATGCACACGCGGACAGTAAATAATAAACATAAATGGGTATGCTGCAGGGAGAGGCGTACACAAAGTACCGATGGCATCCGGGGAAGATCCTCCCTTTAACACACTTGCAAGTATATTCTTTACAGTAAGCACTATCATAAAAGTGTCCGATGGTACTCCCATCCTCGGTGTCACCTGGCGCGGACCGCACACTTGCACACCCCCTACCTTAATACGCCACTAGCTGTAGGCATTCGTAAGAAATGAGGAAGTAGAAAACTAGACAACCGAAAAGTAACACGTGATAGGCTTACCGGCAGAGGCCAAGTATAAGTAAAGTCTCTAACAATTCACTTTCCTACGGCAGTATCTGTGATGGAACTATGTTTTTTTTAAAGCATCTTCGTAGACAAGTCGTGTGCGTAGTATGTTATTGACCTTTCTGTAGTATGTTAGTGTACCTATTATTGACATTTCTGTA
This sequence comes from Oreohelix idahoensis, assembly GCA_024509875.1. Lineage (NCBI taxonomy): Eukaryota > Metazoa > Mollusca > Gastropoda > Stylommatophora > Oreohelicidae > Oreohelix > Oreohelix idahoensis. The sequence continues at coordinate 36,529 of JAMPIV010012722.1, forward strand.
GTATGTTAGTAGGCATGGGCACAGCAGGGCGACCGCAGGTGAGGTTCAAGAATGTGTGCAGGAGAGTCGTGTGGGCACTGGACATAGATCCAGCAACCTGGGAGGATGATGCTGCCAATCGAAAAGAGGCTCTCACAGCAAGCAGGAGAAAACATCGAAAGAAACACCAGGAAAAAAAAGCAGCTGAGGGCTAGCTCCTCAGGGGCGCATTCCCATTGTCAGTCATGACTGAAGGGGGCTACTACCACTACTAGTGTGTAGTACTGTTGCTGTTGTTCCTATCCCTGGGGATTCGAGTTATTCACTATTTTACCCTTGTTTTTTTTTTTTTAAAGTTTTGCCTCGTGTTGGCCAGGCGCGTCCTATTCAACCTAGTCGGTTATATTAGGGCGCATGTCCAAACACAAAAGACCCTTAGGTCTGGCTCTTGTGTGACCGGTAGCTTGGGACTTTAAGAATGAGAGAGAGTACAGAAAAATGGTTTAAGAAAGTTAAATAGAGTTGTTAAGAGACTATATGTCTTTTTAAGGGGAAGTGAAATGAGCAGAAGAGTGTTTTGTTTTTTTCCTCGCATGAGGTCGCATTTTTTTTAAAAACTCGCATGAGTCGCGGTGGAGCACGCCTGACCCCGGCCATGGCTAAGACACATTGATCTTAGCCAAAGGCCGGATATTAGGGCTTTTTTTTTTCCTCGCATGAGGTCGCATATTTTTTCCTCGCATGAGGTCGCATTTAACTCGCATGAGTCGCATTGGAACACGCCCAACACAAACGCATGTCCCAACACAAAAAGACCCAATGACAAACAAGTGTCACTGTAATGATCCTCTGTGTTTTCACACAAAAGATCTAATGACACATATGATAGGAAACTCTTTACAGAGCGATACAACAGGAAGCAATCTGATCATTAGAAGAAGTCCCCCCATCTGACAAGTGTTTCGGCCCGATTACTCCTTTACACTCTAAGGGGGGAGGGCCCACTTGGGTCATGACTCCCAAGCGTCTCGGCTTCCTGTTGTCTTGTATCGAAAATGAACCCATTTCACTTAAGGTAGCAACTTTTAATCCACAACGCCAGCCGTGGGGGCAATTGTGAAAGTAACAAAGAAAAGACAAATTATTCCGTTCGTTCCGTCGCCCTTCACAACTAAGGACACACACTGAGACACGAGCGCGCAGCCGACGAACCTTAGCCACTGCGCGCCGCACGCCACTGAAATTCTGTACCTGACACACTCCCTATAGTATACATCGCCTGTTGCCCCAGAGTCGCAGCCCCCTCACTAGTACACCATAAAAACTCAGCGCTGTGGACTTAGAAAAATTTTGGTGTTTTCTGTACCGCAGCGTTTACCGTCACGATCTCCATTGCCCACTGCGGTTGTTCCACAGCCAGCCTGATGCCTTTTCGGCAGTTTCGCTAAGCCTCTTCAGTGCCCTTGTTCTAGACTGTCCCTTCAACCCCAACAGTTTCAATAAATCATACATTGATGCAGCCACAAGCCCTCTTGCGCCCACTTCAACCGCCATGACCCTTGCACTGAATCCATCGTGTCTCAGATCCGCGGCTAGATCGCTATACTTGACCGCTTTGAATGAATGTTGCTCGTCTAATCTGGATTCAAATGGCACGGTCAGTTCAATCAGTATGACCTGAAGCGTTGCTGAAGAATGAAGCACTATATCCGGCCGTCTCCGCGATTTTCTGATACTCTCTGGATATGCTCCCCGTCCAGGTAGGTCTACCGCCATCTCCCAGTCGTTTGCACAGTCAAGAAGAGATGGTAAACTGCTACCAGGTTTACTCGGTTTGGGGTGTGCTGACTTTCCTGCCCTCAGAAAGTATGTGTTTGTGGTGTCTGGCCGGACTTTGCTATTCGCTTTCATTCTTGCCTGATCTATTGTCGCAGCAAGCTCATTTAGCACTTTGTTATGGCGCCAAGTGTATCGTCCTTGCCCTAATGCCACCTTACACGCTGAGAGCACGTATTCAAGTGTCTGCCTCCCCTGGCACAGGGGGCACTGCTCATCATCCGACTTTCCCCATTTCACAAGGTTGGTGGCCGACGGCAGCAGGTCATACATTGATCTAACCACGAAGCTGAGCCTAAGAGGTGCCATATGCCATATATCATTCCATGTCAAGGATCTCTGCAGGGCTCCTTCCCATGTAGTCCATTGGCCTTGTTGGACCTGCTGCACTGCTTTTAGCAACCTCTTATCATTCTCAGCTCCTCGTATCTCCTGAACTACCATGTCTCTGCGTTCCCTGCTTGATGCCTTGGACCACCAGCGGATGTCACCATGCCCAAATCCCCGTCTATTCGTTTGTGTGTATCCGATTACCTCTCTCAGTTTGAGTGACTCTTCAGCAGCATCAACAGCTTCTTCCACTCTCCACTTCCTTCCCGTTTTCAGTGTGGGCTGAATGGACTTAACCACGTCATCAGCTGACTCGCGTAGCATCATTGCAAGCCTTGCTTTTCCAACTTTGTACTCTTCAACAACTGACTTGAAGGGAAGCAGAAGTATTGACTTTTTGCAGTACAGTGCTACATCTGACAGACCTGGTGGTACCCCTAGCCATTTTCTCATGAACTTGTTGACCTTCTGCTCTATAGCTTCCACTGTACTTGTGCTTACTTCATATATAAGCAGTGGCCACAGCAACTTCGGTATCAACATGAACTGGAGGCACCACAGTTTGAAATTTCCCAGGAGTCTGCTTTGGTCTATGATCTGTAGTCCTCTGTCTGCCATTTCTATTGTCTGTTGCACTGCCTTCGAGTCTTTTAAAGATGCATCGTACACCCTGCCAAGACTTTTAACAGGTTCTTCAATGACAGTAGGGATTCTTTGGCTGGAAACCGTGAATATGACCTCTGCTATCTTCCCTTTCCTGACTGATAGGCTTCTCGACTTCTTGGGTTTGAAGCTCATTCTGCACCAGCTGACTAGTTCATCCAGGCGTGCTAACATCCTCCGGGCCTGATATTCATCTGATGTCAGAATTGTTGTGTCATCCATGAATGCTTTGAGCGGTGGCATGTGACACATTCCACCGAGCTTTGGACCTATAGCCATTCCTTCAGCCGCATTGAGGATTACCTGCATAGCCATGACGAATAGTATCGGAGAGATGGTACATCCCATTGTTGCGTGGGTGGTTTTACTGGTATTGGAGGGTCCTTCGTTCGATTATTATCTTGGAACAAGGGTCAACGTTATATTGATTCATCATTTGTTGAATGTCCAAGAATACACTCGTTCCCTTCGAAGCTCATCAATATATATACATATTTTTCTTATCAGAAGAGTTCTTCATTTGCATAATCAACAACATTGGCAAATGCAGCAAATAGCTGTAACGTATCGATGTGATAAAGTCCTCAATTCAGAGTCCATGAATTTATTTACAGTTCACACACAAGACATTCACGTAGGTATAGATTCATATATAGTCATTAGAAATTACATGCATAGTATTCATGTCCGTCCGTGTCTAAAACAATATGTCAGAAGAACATCGTGGCTATATACGTGCGCTGTTGTAGTCAACAGCCAGAAATGAGCACATGAGTTCTTGACAGCTACAATTTGAATCATAATGCGATTCTCCTTCCATCATTTAGTTAATTTAATTAATCTCATACTTATATTAATAACCGAACTGACCCTGAGTTCTACATCGATTTATATATATAATATAGGCTATATACTCAACCTTTTTTCCTTGGAAGAAATACAAGACACGACCTTCTTGCTTGACGGATAGCGTAACAAGGGCCATGTAACCAAGTCACCCAGCGTGACCTTCCCAACGCGAATGCGTCATAATCTCCGCATATATTTCGCGTTCAGTATACCGTAAAATATCGACATATTCTATAAATGTTAATGACCCCTAACGTTGCGCATGGCTAAACCCCAGCAGACGCCGTCATTTAAAATAACACCGTAACAGATTTCCTGTCAGACGGGGGAAAAAAAAAAATCTATTAGATAGATTTTTTTTTTTTTTTTTTTTTTTTAATAATATTAATCAAATTATCAAAAATTTAACAAAACCCGACGTATGACCTACGATGTTCTATCTAGAACAGTGTCGTGGTCATGTCAGTAATATCTTATAATAAAATCAACGTCATATCATACATATAACTTATATTAAACAAGGAAATGTCACTGTCACTAACTAATTAACTAATTAATTTGTTGTATGTATCGACTAACTAATAATGTGAGGTGTTATTAAAATTATTCTAACTAACTAAAATTAAAATAATTAATTATAGTATGTACGTATGGTACTAACTAATTACTATCTAATTGAAGAAAATGAGAAATAGTATAAGAGACTAAAAGAAATAAAAATTGAGAAGTACGGACAATTAAAACCAAATATTAAAGTATACATTAAATTAGAATGCGTGTGAAAATGAAGTGTAAGGATAGATACCTAATTAAATTAACGCAATCAGAAGAAAAGAACAGAAAAAAAATTCATACATTTTAACTATAAATATGAAATGTCATAATGTAATATCTATTACCTTAATAATTACACTAATTAAAAGGTTTCATTGGTGTGATATTATTTTGTTTCATCTTTTCTTTGTATATTTTATTTTTTTTTATTTCATCACACTTTAACTTTATTTTATTATATATTAATTTAATAACTAGAAAATTTAACAATATCGGACATGAAGATCCAATCGTTGTTATATCCTGTTGACTTGTATGAAAGTTCATTAAGACACAAGGTTCATATTATCGAATTATGATATGATTATCCAATCATCGTTAGTTCCTTTATTAAAACTTTGAATGTAATTGAATCAGTCATCACAGTATATGTCCATTCTACATCAGAGATTGTTCCTTTTTAACGGTTTTCAATCGAAATGAGTGATACGCAAAGTGGAAGTGAAGTTCAAATTTTCAAACGATCCGTAAAACTTGATATTTTGATCACGATAGTTTATTTCGAAATGTCCTTATTTAAGTAGGAAGTCCAAATGAAGTGTTGTATATTCTTCTGTTCACAAATGTAATGCTTGATTAGCAGAAAATTTTGATTCAGAATCCGTAGGATGTCTGGACAACGTATCGGCTATGACGTTCTCAGTTCCTGGTATTGACTGTATTTCGAATTCGTAAGGTTGCAACGTAATAGCAAAGCGTGCAAGTTTAGCACTTTTATGGTTTGAACGACGTAATGCTGCTACAGATTTCTGATCAGTCTGGATCAAAAATGGAGATCCCAGCAGAAATTTTTCTAACTTGGTAATTGCCCAGATTACGGAGAGCAATTCTCGGTCTACAGTCGAGTATCTAGTCTCCGGAGGTTTCAGCTTGCATGAGATGTAAAGTACAGGGTGAAGGACTTCATCATGATATTGGAGTAGACAAGCCCCGAGTCCGTAATTACTCGCATCTGTACGTAGAACAAACTTTTTAGAAGCATCTGGTAATCTTAAAACAGGTGGGCATGAAAATATGTTTAAGATAGTGCGAAAAGTTTTGTCACATTCGTCTGTCCAATTTATCCTTACTGGCATGTTCTTCTTTAGTAACGATGACAGGACAGCCGTGATGGATGATAGGTGAGGTACAAATCTGCTATAGTATTGGATCAAACCTAACAGACTCCTAACCTGTTTCTTCGTTTGAGGAACAGATAAATTTAATATTTTAGAAACCGTACTGGGAATTGTTTGGATACGTCCTGATCCAATAATGTGTCCCAGGAATGTTATCTCATTACACGCTATTTGAATTTTAGTTGGTTTAGCGGTTAAATGGTTATCCCGCAATATTTCCAAAACTGATTTAAGACCCAAAAAATGTTCCTCAAATGATGAACTAAACAAACATATGTCGTCAATGTAGGTAATTATATCTGATCTACCTGCTAAAATTTTTCGCATCATGCGAATAAAGGTAGCTGGAGCATTCATTAGCCCAAAAGGCATCACGTTCCACTGGTAAAGACCTTGTGGAGTTGAGAATGCTGTGTAGTATTTGGCTCTTTCGGTTAGTGGAATCTGCCAATAACCTTTGGTTAAGTCAATTTTAGTGAAAAGTGTAGCATTGGATAGACGAGGAAGTAAATCGTCAAGGATAGGATGTGGTTCGCTATCCGGTACTGTCTGCGCATTAAGTTTCCTATAGTCAACACATAAACGTATGTTGTTGTCCTTTTTCCGGACAATGACTAAAGGAGAAGAAAATGGAGATGTACTAGTCTCAATAATACCTAATGATATCATCTGTTCGAGTTCCTGAGATGTTTTACTCAGAAAATGTAGAGGTACAGAATAAGGATGAACACGAATTGGTGTATCATCGTTAAGAATAATATCGTGACTAATTACAGATGTGCAACCCGGTACATCCGTTAACACATCTGGGAAAGATTGTAGAAGATCAGCAACGCGTTGATGCTGTTGCGGTGTAACCGTAGAAGAAATGGTCACATCACGCCAAGATTCAGTAGATTGGACAATAAGTACAGGTAAAGGCATCTGCACTTCAGGAAAAGAAGATTCTTCCTCCTGTATAACAGATAGATTAGAATAATGACAAGTAGATACAGTATTGTCATCTAATTCATGAAAAATTGACTGTAAGTGTATAGGACGTGTATGAAATTGCTTGAGCATATTAATATGGAATATCTTTCTGTGTCCCTTGATATCTAAGACGTAATCAACGTCTGAAATTTTATCAGTAACCTTATAAGGACCAGTCCATGAGATCAATAACTTATTGTTATTGTGAGGGAGTAATACATAAGCCTCATCGCCTGGGAATAATTGGCGTAATCGTCTAGATCGATTTTGTATAGATCGAGCCTTAGCTTTTGCAGCCTCAGAAGAAGCTGTTGCCAATTGGCAAGACTCAATAATATTATTCCGAAGATTAATCACATACTCATAAGATGACTGAGTGTCCTGAGTCATCTCTGCATCAATTAATAAATCTTTTATCAGTCCCATAGGACCTCTCGGAGGGGCACCAAAAACTAACTCAAAGGGAGAGAAGCCAGTTTGTTCATGTGGCACCTCTCGGTAAGCAAACAGGACAGCTGGGAGTGCCTGTCCCAGTCCTGAGGGTGTTTAACAGTAACCTTATGTAAAAGTTGCTTAAGCGTACGGTTAAGTCTTTCAACTGCACCGTTACTCATGGGATGATAAATGCTACTCAAATTCCTATCAATGTTCCAGGTTTTCATTACCTCGTTCATGGTATCGGATATAAACTGCGACCCATGGTCAGATAATAATTTTCTAGGAAACCCTATTCTAGAAAAAAATTAGATGTAGTGCATCAGCTACATCAGTGGTAGTGGTGGTCTTCAATGGAATGGCTTCTGGCCATCGTGTGCATAAATCAATGCACGTGAGAACAAATCTATGTCCTCTCGCAGATGGTAGAAGTGGACCAATTATATCTATGGCCATCTTGTCAAAAGGTCGTACTGAGATATCGCAAGCCTGAATAGGCGCCGTGTGAAAAGCTCCACGTGCTTTCACTTCCTGGCATGTAGTACAAGAACGTACATACTGCGAAATATCCCGTGATACTCCTGGCCAAAAGAATGAAGACAATACTCGAGATCGTGTTCGAGTATATCCCATATGTCCTGCACACTGCGAGTCATGCGCGTGTTGAAGAATGTACCGTCTAAAAGCAGCCGGTACCATCACTTGTTGTTTTACCTGTGATTTATCACTAAAGCATCTAATCAGTATATCATTTTTAACAATAAACCAATGTTTGTTATTATTCCCTGATGTTAAATTATCAACCTTATTAACTAGGTTAAAAAATTTATTTAGAGATTTGTCATTTTTTTGTTTGTTTGCAAATGATTCCCTGTCAATAGGTGAATTGACCTCAATATCCTCCTGTTTCTCTGCATCCATCTTATTATCATTGACACTCTCCATGAGCATAGTCTGAGCTCTAGTTGTCACGGCGTTTCCAGTGCATAGATTGTGTCTCTCCCATTCAATAATATCTTCTGGTGAACAATCCTTGCTGCCGTGTATGCGACCCACCATAAGGTCTGCAATCGGCTTTTTCAGCATGCATACCTTCACGTTACCTGTGAAAAAAGGTGTTTTAACATGGATAATAGCTGTGGGGTAAAACTCAATAGTTCCCCCAAAAGTCATGCAACGGACATATTCCCCCGTTGCACAGCTAGGATGTACAAGCGACTGTCGCACTCCAATGGTTGTGGACCCCGAGTCTCTCAATACAGAGACTATAGAACCGTTAACTATCCCTCTGTTAAAAATCAGAGAGCCTGTTCCATCATTGGCTGCAAGACCTACTTCTGGTGGAATGTGTCCGCAGTTTAGCACTGTCTCCTTTGCCTTCTGAAAAATAAGATTGCATTGTGGGCAACTATTCGCCACGTTATAATTAATAGCAAAGCATGCAGCAGAAGAATTCATTGTATTATCGTTAGGTGGAACCTGAACCTTAGGGGTGATATCATTTGTAACTGCTGCCCCGGTATTATGGTTATAATGTGAAGATCCACGAGAATGAGAACGATTACGAGAATAATTAGTTGAATTATCCCGTTGTCGTCTATTGTAATTGTTATCTCGATGTCTCGAGTTATAATTATCGCTATTCTTCCAATTGTTACCATTATTATATTGATATGACCGATTATAACTTGAGTTACGTGGATTACTGTTGTATCTTGACTGAGGTGAATAATTTCTGTTTTGTTGTCTTCCTCTATTAAAGTTATTGTTAAAGTTATTCTGTCCCTTATGAAAATTAATGTCATAGTTTCCTTTGAATCTACCTCTGTCTACACTGTGTGTTCTTGGTTTGTTATTACTATGATATGCCATATTGGAGGCTACAGGAAGTGGTTCTCTTATCAACGAGCCAGAAGTATTAGCATTCGGATGAGATGTGCAGTAATTTAAAGAAATTTTTTCTAACTCATCAATAGATTCTGGTTTTCTTTCTTGCAGATAAGCAAAGAATGGTGGGCTGACAGAAGATAACACTTTATCCCTCAATAACAAATCGACTAACTTGTCGTAAGATTTGTTGACACCTGCCAGTTAAACCCATCTGTTAAAAGTATTGCGTATGTTAGCAATAAATCCCGTAAAATCTTTATTATTATCTGGCAATAAACTTTTGAAACGTAATCTACATGCCTCTTCGTTCAAATGGAACCGACGTAATAACAAATTCTTAATGGCCTCATAGTCTGTGGCTAATGTAGGATCAATATTTTGTGCTGCAGTTGCAGGTTCGCCATCCAGAAATTCCTTAAGTTTAAGTGCCCATGCAGTTTTGTCAAGGTTATTGACCTTACATATATCCTCAAAGCGCGCCAGCCATGATGATAGGTCATCCACGTGTAATTTGAACGGTGGTAGCTTAAAGTAATAATTGCCCTTAAGTCGGTTGGAAGAAGATCCCGATTGAGCATTATCATTTTGGCTTGCTGCAGCACCCGGCGAATTAAGTTTTGCTGTTTCCAATTTAAGCCGTTGCAATTCCATTTCTTGCTGCAGTATGATTTCCTGTCGTTTCAATTTATTCTCTTCTTCAATCCGTAGGATTTCATCTCTTGCCACCTTTCTTTCTTCCTCTTCCTTAGCAATAGCTTTCTTTTCAGCCTCTTTTCTTTCAAGTTCTTCCATCTCTGCCTTAGCAATAGCTTTCCTTTCAGCCTCTTCTGCCTTATGGTTCGCAATTTGTTGGTCCGCAAATTCAAGGAGTGCATCTCCTTTTTTGTTACAATCTTTTCCAATTTTAATGAAATGTCCAAGGTAAGCATTCTTGAAGTTGAATTATTTAAGTATTCAATTACTTATGTCTTGTAATCACCACTGGAATATATGTCGATAATTCTAATTACTCGACGAGTGAATAATCAATATACGAAATTGCAATATTCCTGTACTGTTATTTATAAGTTCCACAAATCTATAATATTTTGTAAAAATATTATATATACCCACTAATATCTATCATAAATAGTTATGATAGTTAGTTATATAAGGTGCTGAAATTATATCATGCACTTAATATTAATATTCAATAATTATGAGTATTATTCCTAAATAATTAGGTTATTTAATCTTAATTGCCACTAAGTTCTCAATGTAGTACTGAGAAAGTGTACTAATTAACATTAAATATGTCTTAATATGTTATAAAGTTACAATAATTAAGCATAGTATATTATGCCATAATCATGAGCAATAAAATGCATTGCCCATTTCTTGGACCATCACTGCAAATTGGTGCAAAGTCCCTAATTCCTCTTTAAAACTCATAAAAATTTAATCATATTCATCTACACTATTATTAATGAAGAAATTATAGCATTAATATTAAATTATAGAAGGATGAAATGAAGACAAACAATACAATGTGTTAACCAAGGATTACAGAACAGTATTACCATACGACAAGACATTTTCACAATAAAAAAATGCATTTACAACTAAGTTGACTAGACCGGAAGTGAGAATTAAAGAATGAACTGAATAGATAATTAACCTGCGTACACAAAAATTAGTGACGTATACATGGACTCATTAACGGTTGTACAACAAAAATATAAACTGAAAGATAGTAAGGTCAGAAAAAACACGATAGATTACCAACATTGTTACAAAACTGAATAATAATTAGAACCAAATACACTAGAATACCACAGTTATAACACGACTATACAACTAACATGCAAGGTGAATTAATGCAAGACCGAACGACACGATCACCGATATCCGACGCGTTCTTCGCGAAATGCTATTAATTCACGGCCTTAAGAAACATTCAGAATGAATATCGGCATCCTTAGAACCATGTTACTAATTCCAAACCGTCGCCCATCCATACCCGCTACATGTAAAAGACAGAAACAATATTTAACATGGCTACGAAAATGAAGAACATGGCATTATCGGACAAATAGGATTAACTTATTGTAACCTTCAAATAAGTTACTTATCTTTTTGCCTCGATAGATTCATACAATGCTTGCTTCGCCAACGGACAGTAGGACCTATATTTCATGCTCATGTTGATTGAATCTATTTTCCAATGTTCGATTAAGCGTTTATAGATAATCTTCTTCAAAGACCTTGAAAGGCGGCTGCCATCACTACAGCTGATTCATCCTGTTGTCAAGGGGGTGTGACGTCATCGGTGAAATTACATGCATAGTATTCATGTCCGTCCGTGTCAAAACAATATGTCAGAAGAACATCGTGGCTATATACGTGCGCTGTTGTAGTCAACAGCCAGAAATGAGCACATGAGTTCTTGACAGCTACAATTTGAATCATAATGCGATTCTCCTTCCATCATTTAGTTAATTTAATTAATCTCATACTTATATTAATAACCGAACTGACCCTGAGTTCTACATCGATTTATATATATAATATAGGCTATATACTCAGCCTTTTTTCCTTGGAAGAAATACAAGACACGACCTTCTTGCTTGACGGATAGCGTAACAAGGGCCATGTAACCAAGTCACCCAGCGTGACCTTCCCAACGCGAATGCGTCATAATCTCCGCATATATTTCGCGTTCAGTATACCGTAAAATATCGACATATTCTATAAATGTTAATGACCCCTAACGTTGCGCATGGCTAAACCCCAGCAGACGCCGTCATTTAAAATAACACCGTAACACCCATCGCAATTCCAACTTCAAGGCCAATCCACTTCGTTGTGTACTCTCTGGTTGAAAATCTGACAGAAAATCCTGCGAAATACAGCTTCAGCATTGCTGCAATCTCTTGTGGAACATGATACATTTCTAGGGCCTGCCACAACATCTGGTGTGGAACGGATCCATAAGCATTCGCTAGATCCAACCAGATTACATGGAGGTTTGTTCTGTCAGACTTTGCCTTTTGGATTGCTTCCCAGATCATTGTGGCATGCTCTAGACATCCTGGTGTACCTGGGATACCTCCTTTCTGAATGGTAGTGTCAATGTACCCATTTGCCAGGAGGTGTGTAGTGAGTCTTTTCGCCATTACTGAGAAGAATATCTTCCCTTCCACATTGAGTAGTGAGATTGGCCTGAACTGACTGATGTCTGTGGAATTTTGTTCCTTCGGGATGTAGACTCCGTTTGCCTTTCTCCATTCCTTGCTTACGAGTTGGGTTTTCCAAGCATTCTTCAGTAAACGGAGCAGTCGTTTGAGAACCTCAGGGCATCTTTTATACACCACATATGGAACACCATTAGGACCTGGAGCTGACTTGCACCGAGCTTTCTGGACAATGCTTTCTACCTCTTGCACCGTTGGGGGCTTGGTGTTAAATTCAGCTCCTGGCTTACCCGGCCATTTAAGGCCTGCCATGCTGCTGAGCGGCTCATTTTTGCGACCATCTGAATATGTCATTCTAAGGTGTTCTTCCAGGTCTTCTTTCCTGATGTTTAGCGTACCCGACCGTGGCTGCTCAAACAGTTCTTTGGCAAACTTGAAGGGCTCCCTAAAGAATCTTTCCCTATCCCTTCGAGTCTTCCTTCTCTTCCTGCACAACCTTTCCGCTCTACACAGGGCATTATGTTGGCCTTTCAGGTGCTCCCAAACTTGCCGTAACCCTGTACTGATCTTCTGTGCCGGGCACATGGTTATATTAGGGCGCATGACCAAATATAAAAAACCCTTAGGTCAGTGAATCAGCAGAAGAGTGTTTTGAGGGAAGGGAGGTAGCTCCGTAGGTCCCCTTTTGGACAATGTAGCTTGGTGTTTTAGTTTAGTATTTCATGTGAGTTCTAAATTATGGTGTGACTGATTTGCATAGTAATGTTTTGGTAGTGAGATTAAAGAAGATTGTATGGGTTCGAGTGCAATCAGCAAAGGGAGATGACTTTAAATTACGTCCCTTGAAAGGTTTTGGTGAGCGAGCAAAAATAAACACGCACGAGAAAGTGTTGCGAGGGTGAACACATTTTAGCAGAGAACGGGGGGGGGGGGGGGGGGGGGGGAATGTTAAATCTGGAAAAATATTAAATTCTGATTTTGAAACCAAGACGAACAGGTATGTTGTGTTAGATGCAGAGACAATAGACAGTAGCTAGGGGCAGCGTAGAACAAGTGACTATTGATATAAATAAACAGCCCTGGTGGTTAGACCAGTCTTATGTCAAAGATACGTCGATTAGTTCACCAGTCCTACGGGCCTTATCAAGGGTTAGGAAAAACAGAAGAACAGAACAGTAAATGAGCTAGAAATCTTAGAGACAGCGTTAGACTATATAAGAGAAGAAAAAATGATGGAGCGAGAGAAGATTTATTTCAAATGTTGCCTATGAACATTTTATGTATTATGAGATGGCCGGCCTCGGTGGAAAGTTGGCATGAGTTATGATTTTCAGCGGATTTGATGACTAGCTGTAAATAAACATCATCTTTGTTGTTCACCGCTGTTTGAGGTCAGTACTTTTCGCCAGATGTTCTCCATCCCATCATCTGTATGTCGTGTGATGTTATATCGTCAAGATTCGTTTTAACATAGCATCATCAACATCTAGCTGCCTTCTGGCGGGTAGTGAGACGAGTCCCACTATACGATAAGTACCATCAACACAAACATCATCCGCTGTACGGCCGCACTTGCAACCCCAGAGAACTTCCCTAACTCGGCGGGCGCAGCTGGCGGATGTCACACCAGACCCACTAATTGGCGTGTGTGCAATGCCACGTGAAGGATGGTCATCTACCTTGCTAGGGGATGGTCATTGTGGAGGGAGACACTATCGTCACCCGAGCCGCTGCGCAGCCACTACTGCTACCGTCCTGCCCAAAGATGCCGTGCGAAAAGACGATGGGTATGAAAAAAAAATCGAAAAAGGTGATTCGTCTTACGAGGACAAAAGACACGTCTTACCGCAGTTCCCCATCCATTGTACTCCACGTCTTACCGCAGTTCCCCGTCCATTGTACTCCACGTCTTACCGCAGTTCCCCGTCCATTGTACTCCACGTCTTACCGCAGTTCCCCGTCCATTGTACTCCACGTCTTACCGCAGTTCCCCAACCATTGTACTCCACGTCTTACCGCAGTTCCCCGTCCATTGTACTCCACGTCTTACCGCAGTTCCCCGTCCATTGTACTCCACGTCTTACCGCAGTTCCCCATCCATTGTACTCCACGTCTTACCGCAGTTCCCCGTCCATTGTACTCCACGTCTTACCGCAGTTCCCCATCCATTGTACTCCACGTCTTACCGCAGTTCCCCATCCATTGTACTCCACGTCTTACCGCAGTTCTCTGTCCATTGTACTCCACGTCTTACCGCAGTTCCCCAACCATTGTACTCCACGTCTTACCGCAGTTCCCCGTCCATTGTACTCCACGTCTTACCGCAGTTCCCCGTCCATTGTACTCCACGTCTTACCGCAGTTCCCCATCCATTGTACTCCACGTCTTACCGCAGTTCCCCGTCCATTGTACTCCACGTCTTACCGCAGTTCCCCATCCATTGTACTCCACGTCTTACCTCAGTTCCCATAATCTTCCTCGTCCGAACAGACACGTATACACGTACACACACGTAGCTCTGCCTTATCATTTGAACTGGGAGGGTGTTACGGTATATGTTATTAACGCCGTCTGCTAAAGGTTAGCAGACGTGCAATTGTAAAGGTTAAGACATTTAATATATTGCGATAGATGTTTCAATTATTGAACGCTCCATACACGATCGATTATGACGTGTCTAGCGTTGTTTGGGTCACAGTTGGTAACTAGGAGACGCTACCCTTTGTTACTTTGACCGTCAAGCTGAATAGCTGCGTTTTTCTAGCCTTCCAAATTAATGGCATGATATAGCCATTTATATGTGTATTTATGCAGGACCAGGGTCAGTCCTAGAACTCTACGAGAGAGGAAACTTATGGAGGTTAGTGATTAACTAAATCCTTGGAAGGAGAAAGATAATCGTCTACTTTATACGAAGTAATTAGACTCACAGTCTCACTGTCGGCAGGTAGCCATTCTATCTGCGCGTGCATATAGCTGTGATGTTCTGACGACAATTACTGCATTGTATCCTTAAACGGACATTGACACGTAAAACAGCAGTCTACGCTATTGATTGATTGATGCATGTACCTCATGTGTGAATTGAACTGTTTATGTATGTGTGTAATCCATATTAAATTGTGAAGGACTCGAACCGGAGGCATTATTCGTTGAATCACGTTACACCATTCAACCTTATGAATTACGTATTTTATGTCAAGTTGCTGAGTTAATAAGATGAACAGTTGTTTACATCTTGATGCCAAGTTCAGGCATTACGACAAACCGAAGGTGAGGTTCACCCCATTCGCGTAAGAACATTAGCACGATCAGAATTCAGGCAACACAACCAGTAACCCCACACGAAAGTCCTTCAACAGAGGGCTTGTCGCCGGGAGCACTACACAGTCTCTTGGGGTAGCGTTCGCCGTTAAAGCAAGTATGTAGTGTTACCAGGGGATCGAACCCAGAAGCATCCGAACGGCGCTAACGCCTCGCTACGAGAGTAAATAGAGAAAATCTGGAAATAAATATTTGTCAGTCCCATAGTTCTATAAAGTATGTTAGTAGGAGTAGTAGGGTTGGACAGTTTTAGCGTAAGTATTTATAATGTACCC
The DNA here is from genome assembly GCA_024509875.1 of Oreohelix idahoensis. Taxonomy (NCBI): domain Eukaryota; kingdom Metazoa; phylum Mollusca; class Gastropoda; order Stylommatophora; family Oreohelicidae; genus Oreohelix; species Oreohelix idahoensis. The sequence goes on from JAMPIV010012722.1 coordinate 52,207, forward strand.
TGTAGCTTTCAGCAGTAGAACAGCTAAAATGGGTATTCACTTTCGTAAAACTCGCATTCATAGAGCCACACAAATCTTTATCGGTGTCTTATCGCTTAGATCGTTCCGCCATTAACACCCTGTCTTTGAATGACGGGTAACGAAAGGAAAGAGAATAAGAAAAATGTATCTAAGAATTGCCAATAAGCGTCACAGATAATTATATAAGTTAGATGTGTTCAGGAATAGAAGACGTTCTGAATCGATCGCGTGTCTTGTTTAAATGTTTCTGCTGACTGACTGAGCGATTTGATTTATACGCTTTGCTTTACGTTAAAAATAAAAATCATGCAGCTAGCCATAATCGGAGCACTGTTGCTATTATATTGCTCTTAAGAAAGTTGTACTATTGAGCTTTTTGGCAGGATCTTGTCTAAAGTCTTGGAGATTTTGATTCCTCCTGATTTCCATTAAAATAAGCAAAGGAAAACAGAAAAAGCAACATTGGCTTACGCAAGACCTTCCACCTCGCTACAGAAGTATGTCGTGACTAACCACAGTACTAACTAAGCACCGCTGTGCTTCTGTTGCTTTTCTGTTGTCTAGTTATTTACTTAATTTATTACGAGTGGCTTCAATGTACCCATTTCTATACATTATTTATTGAATGTTTGAGAATGCTTCAGCGATTAACTTAAATATAAAAGTGATACTAGTGCACTAGTCCGTATTTTCCGTTACTCCAGACAGACAAAACCAAGATTTGCAAGCCGCTGTTATTGGTTGTATCTTTGAAGGTACATCTAAGCCATCATTAGTACATCGATATTGCTTCTTACGTAATGCTTGGCGGGAAATTGTCAATACCTGCTGTATCAAGGCTGGAAACAGGGGCAGACTATTCTGTGTGAGTACTAATATGTCTGTCGAGTGTCTGAGTAGTATCTATTCTCTGCCCTTGAACTGCCATGTCTTTTTTATCCCTTTTAAGTCTGTCTCCAGTTCTCTTCTCGCCTGGGTGTTTCAGTCTCCCCTTACCTTTCTTACCCCGGGGGTTTCAGAACACGGACTGCCATGTAATGCTATCAACGGGTTTTCTTAGCGTGTGTTGTATCCATCGCCAGTATCTTCTTACCATCTTCTGTTCCACTGGCACCTGTCTGATTCTTGTCATCTCGTGTTTCACTGGCACCTGTCTGATTCTTGTCATCTCGTGTTTCACTGGCACCTGTCTGATTCGTGTCATCTCGTGTTTCACTGGCACCTGTCTGATTCTTGTCATCTCGTATTTCACTAGCACCTGTTTGATTCTTGTCATCTCGTGTTTCACTGGCACCTGTCTGATTCTTGTCATCTCGTGTTTCACTGGCACCTGTCTGATTCTTGTCATCTCGTGTTTCACTGGCACCTGTCTGATTCTTGTCATCTCGTGTTTCACTGGCACCTGTCTGATTCTTGTCATCTCGTGTTTCACTGGCACCTGTCTGATTCTTGTCATCTCGTGTTTCACTGGCACCTGTCTGATTCTTGTCATCTCGTGTTTTACTGGCACCTGACTGATTCGTGTCATCTCGTGTTTCACTGGCACCTGTCTGATGCTTGTCATCTCGTGTTTCACTGGCACCTGTCTGATTCTTGTCATCTACCTGTCTGTTTCACTGGCCCCTGTCTGATTCTTGTCATCTCGTGTTTCACTGGCACCTGTCTGATTCTTGTCATCTCGTGTTTCACTGGCACCTGTCTGATTCTTGTCATCTCGTGTTCCACTGGCACCTGTCTGATTCTTGTCATCTCGTGTTTCACTGGCACCTGTCTGATTCTTGTCATCTCGTGTTTCACTGGCACCTGTCTGATTCTTGTCATCTCGTGTTCCACTGGCACCTGTCTGATTCTTGTCATCTCGTGTTTCACTGGCACTTGTCTGATTCTTGTCATCTTGTGTTTCACTGGCACCTGTCTGATTCTTGTCATCTCGTGTTTCACTGGCACTTGTCTGATTCTTGTCATCTCGTGTTTCACTGGCACCTGTCTGATTCTTGTCATCTCGTGTTTCACTCGCACCTGTCTGATTCTTATCATCTTTTGTTCCACTGGCACCTGTCTGATTCTTGTCATCTCGTGTTCCACTGGCACCTGTCTGATTCTTGTCATCTCGTGTTTCACTGGCACCTGTCTGTGACAGACGAACTCAGCTGACCCTGATTGACCCTGAAGCGTTGGATGATATAGTACGACCCTTTGTAACGACCCCTTCGTATAGCATCAGTGCCCCCGAATATATTGTAACTTTTCGTCAAACGGGATTTTTTTCACCTGGACTCATTAGCTATGCAACCTTTACACGAAGATGGTCAACACGTTTGCTGATTAATATGTGGACAGTTTATCTACTGTTCATTCTGGTCATCGCATTGATTTAAGGAGAGATTAAATCACGCCCATGGATATCTCTTGAGCAATCATATGCAGGTATTTTCATGAACTTGGCCAGTGGAGGGCGTTGCCAGCATCAAACGATAGTAGTGACCACGATCAAAGACACTGGGGGGAGATCTCAGGAAGGACTGGCGGCATGCTATCAAAGGCAGTAGTGGTCCCTGAAACGAGCGACGCAAGTTTCCTGCCGGTATTTCGCATCTCGGTGTTAAACACGAAACCGATCGCAGTAGGAGTGAACGGGAAAGCCGGCGCAAGCAGCGAGCGAAGATACGAGAGACCAGGGGCGGCTTCTCTCTTTAGTCTGGCGGTCAGATCCCCAAAAGTCTTCTGAGATCAAAAAAGGTGTCAAATTTCTCATGTCCCCCCAATCTGGCATTCCAGTTGTAGATATACAGACCATGAAGAAATGCATGTTATCACTCGCTGGCCAGAACTTGACAGAAGCACTAGCGATATTGAAATCTTGTTATAGATTTTCCCCTGGATTTTCATATATATTTGCAGTGAATTCTATTCTGTGCAAAACGGTAAAATATAACGGTGTCTAGTGATCAGTGGTCTAGTTCATTCATTCTATTTCACTGGATATTGTGTTAATTTAAATTTATTAAATTAAACCATCTCAATAGTTCCCAGTTGTAAATGTAATGTTATACCTGTTATATTATCTCCAAAAATAATAGAGGCTTAAATGTTAAAGTAACTTTTAAAGTCGCGAAGGAATTTATAATTAATACATTTAGTTAAGTCCTATATATATAGATGTGTGTTTTAACCATTAGAACTCGCGCAGTGTTTTACCAAATACAGAATTAAATACGCGAGGGTATATATATATAGATAGTCTTAACGGGAAATGCATCGCGCTTTAGAATGTTATTTGATTTTTCGGTATATTACATGTCTTTTTCTTTCATACAGAGTGATCGTAACCTTTGCGATCCCAGCATAAAGAAAGCAATAGAGAAATCATACAGAGTCCTTTTCAGACTCGGTTCTTAACTTCCAGATATATTGATGGAACATTTTTAAATATAATTCTTGTGGCGGTCCGATGCGACCTAGCTATCAATTACATGAAAGAAAGCACCCCCAAGAACTTTTTAAAATAAATCATCAAATTTAATTACAATCTGTAATATAAACTGGAAGATGAACAGTGCCAGTAGCGATAATTTATTTACTGATCTACTGTGAGAGAATGCATATTTACCTGACTGTGACTGAGCCTAATTTTTCCTCACTGGATTTAAACCATACCGGTCAGTTGCTATCATCACGCCTTGAAGGAATTTTACCTCCAGCAGCGAAATTAAAGAGACCTCATTTTCACCCCTGTATTGAATTGTGTCAGTGCCATCCCATAGACTCCTTTTCATATAATAAAACATAAGAACTCTGAGTCTTCAAGTCCGGCGATTAGTGGGAATATTCGCTATCAGCAAACCTCGCTACATCTGGGGCGGGACATCGAAGTACTAGACATTTTCACGTGTCAAGAGTAATTGTTGTTTATATAATTCTATGGATTGTCTGATGCTGCAATCGGTAAGTGTGTGTGTGTATATATGAGTGTGGATCCTCACGCGCGTGCATGAATGACAGGAAATCTAATTGTTTTTTGCAAACCATTTGTTAACTTGCCTACCGGGCAATACATTTTCTGTATACCCCGCATTGTTCCTTTAAGTGGGATATTTTGTTAACTCTGTTTAACCCCCTCCCTTTCAATTGCTTAGTAAAGGGAAGAACAATTTGGGATAACAGGATTTTTTCTACCACCCATACCTAGTATCGTAACCCCTCTTTCAGAGTAATTAACTTCACTGTTAGGTTACATTACCTATGTTCCTGATAACTATCTATCTTTGGACTGGGTTCATCTTTGTCTAATAAGCGGGAAGGGCGTAGTCGATACCAATCTTCTTCACCCCCTCCCCACCTTGTTATTTGCATTTTCTGTACTTATGATAATTCTATGTAACACTTGATATTTGTTGTTTGTGATTGGATTTTTTTTGGTTAATAAACATCATAAACCTAGTTAGTACTGTGTTGGAAATACCCAAAGTCCAACATTTCCCCTATTTGTTTAATATAGTTGTATCCACGTGCGTCTGTGTGTTTGAAGCACCAGATCGGTGTGAGCGCAGGTGTGTGTCTGGAAACTGGCAAATAATTATTTGACCAGGAGGGATGAAGAGAAGATTGAGAGAAACGATTTGTCGTAAATAAGTCTGTCTTTTCTCTCCCCAGCACACTGTGAAGCAACTAGTTACTCTGTAACCTTTTCTATCACTGAGCTTTCATCATCATTATCCACTCTAAACCGGACCACTATTTCTAAGACTCTTTCTCTCAAAATAAATTTACGACACTGTCTGATTCTTGTCATCTCGTGTTTCACTGGCACCTGTCTGATTCTTATCATCTTCTGTTCCACTGGCACCTGTCTGATTCTTGTCATCTCGTGTTCCACTGGCACCTGTCTGATTCTTGTCATCTCGTGTTTCACTGGCACCTGTCTGATTCTTGTCATCTCGTGTTTCACTGGCACCTGTCTGATTCTTATCATCTTCTGTTCCACTGGTACCTGACTGATTCTTGTCAACTCGTGTTCCACTGGCACATGTCTGATTCTTGTCATCTCGTGTTCCACTGGCACCTGTCTGATTCTTGTCATCTCGTGTTCCACTGGCACCTGTTTGATTCTTGTCATCTCGTGTTCCACTGGCACCTGTCTGATTCTTGTCATCAGTTCCACATTGATGACCTCGCTATACCATTTCAATCTTTCTATTCTACAGAAGCACTCAATTTATGAAATTAAGTTACTTCTTGGTTATTAAAAAAAAAATTACATTTATTATAATAAATGATCGTCCGATTGGCAGAGTGAGTTAGATCGCTGGCTTCCCGCGGCAAAGGAACTGGTTTCGATACACGGTGGTGTCACGTTCCAGTCTACCCAGATGTAAAATTATACCTGGCTCTGCATGGGTTACGAACGGCAACGGCAGTTTGGAAGAGAACTGGTCACTCCCACCTCTCGAAGCTGGACCTAGTATAAAGATGTCTCTAACACTACACTCCCCTACAGCAGTATCTGCCATGGGACTACCTTGACCTTTTATTAAAATTAATAATGCTATTCTTCTGCGGCAATCTATTACCGTTTAAACACTGCAGCTTTGACTGACATCACCCACAACTCTGTGCGTGTTAACATATTAGACCTGAATGTGATAAGATTCACGTGTATGCCTTTGTTATGACAGCGGACAAAGTTACGTTCCTTAGACTGATAAAAGTTACTGTTGTAAGAATATTCTCCTGTGTGGTTCCAAGTGTTTTCATATACACGCTGTTCTACATGTATTGAAAACTGTGTGTGCTATGTGTGTTCGGAGCAACTGTTGTTTAGTGATGTCCTAAGCTTGTTCAGTGTTACCACTGCGTGTTGGAAATTATAATGATATGCAATGTTCCCTGTAATTTTTAGTGGCATTTGCGAACAAAAATGTGTTCTCACTAAACTGAGTAAATGTAAAATAGTAAACCTGAAATTTGTCATTGAACAACGTTTGTACTTACTTACTTAGTCGTTCCTCTTCTACCGTGAGATGTAGAGGTTTGGAAGGGAGAGCGCCATACTATCATGTCTTCCTCCTATCCTGGTTCCATTCTAGTCCTAGGTCCTTCAGAGGTTGTCTAATGTTGTCCTCTCATTGGACTCTTTGTCGTCCTGGAGGTCTGGATCCCTGGCTCTTAGTTTCCCATACTTGTCGTGGTAGCCGAACTTCTCCCATTCTGCAGACATGGCCAAAACCATCTTGGTTGAGACTGTTCTTCTTGGGTTAGCAGGGGTTAGGTTTTTAGGCCATAACGTAATGTCTGGTTGAGGACCATGTCTGCCCGTGTTTGTTTTATCATTCCTTATTAAATTTAATCTTTTGTGCGCAGTGGGATTTCCCATGTGCGAGAATTTCAAAACCTGAATGCGTACGCACATTGGTTATAAGTCTAATAAGATTTACTGACCTCATGTAGGACTAATGTAAAGTACAAGATGAATATTCGTGATGTGAAGAGCAGACGTGGGCATTGCTTAAGACTCACCCTGAGAAAACCAACTTAGCTATACAAGGCAATCTTTGTTTAGGAATCCCGCGGGTAGGAGAATTAGGTCAATAAAAAGGTAGTATTATAGCAGATACTGCAGTAGGGGAGTGAAATGTTAGAGACTTCACTTAATCTAGGTCTGAACCTCATGAAATGGAGTGACCAGTTTTAAAGAATAATAGGGGGAGACAAAAAAACACACGGAGAAAGGAATAAGAAAGATTAAAAGAATCTTGGATAGATAAGACAAGATAGTAGTGTATGTCGTGGAATAGTTGAATACCTGTACCGCATGGGAAGTTGAAATTCCCCGGCAATGATTTGCCCATTTTGTGTTGAATTGGTAAATAAACCCTTCTGACACGAATGTCGTATCTTGAAAACACTATTTACACAACAGTGCCGACTGACATACATCGTTATGACAGTTCGGTACTCGATTTACGTTCACGACAACCGGACACAAATGCTGGTGTTGATAAGTTTGGTGTGATAGACTGCTAACTTATAGGAACATTAGTAACAACATTAAGAAAAGTCCTTAGGAAATAAAAAAATGTACGTTTCGTGTCAGGTGTATTTAATGCAGCCCGGAGTCTCGATAAGCTTTTGACCTTTCAAGATCAGGACTTGGGGTGAATAACCTATGAAATTTGACACAGGTTTAATGCTTAATACTAAACAAATAAAAAATATACTCTTTTCTTTTTAACGGTATAGTTATTATTTTAAAACAAATAAATCAATTCTAACACAAAAATAATAATCTTCAACTCAAATGCCCTAAATCTATATTTTGTCTCATCTGTTGGGCCACCGACAACCACGTCACATGAGGCCCAATTGGTGCGCATACTATGAACACCTGTAAATCCGCCACTGACTGGTATGGATCCAATTTTTTTGTTTTCTATACCTCCACATTTGAAAGCTCTCAAACTTTCATTATGACAATTATTCCTTTTATCTTTAAGTATGAGGTCTTCAATTAGCGCGCCCGCACACACGCACACACACACGCACGCACGTACACACACACACACACATATATGTATATAATCCCTCTCTCTCTCATCCTCTCCCTCTCTCTCTCCCCCCCCCCCCCCCCCCCTCTCTCTTTTTTCTTTTCCATGGCGCTCAATTATTTTATGATTTTTTTTCAATAAATACAATTTTAAGATTTGAAATACCAACTTTTATGTCTTTATGAATAAAAGGTGAATTCCTCTCAGGGTGTCATTACAGGCTGACGGTTTTCACATATAATTTGTGCACTTTTACAAAGTCGGTCATTACGAAACAGATCACATTCGCTAAAGTCACTGTCTCATTATACCGTTAGAACTTCTAAGACAGGTTTTCTTAAACTGTGGTCTACGTACCTCCAGGGGGTCCATTGTGATAAGAGGTTTTGATGTTACTAAATATAGGCTATCCTGGACAAATAGATGTATCAGAAGATACCAGGATAGTGCCAGATAAGAGACTGGTCTTATAAGTAATACCCCCTTCTCTGAAAAGAGCAAGGGTGTATGGACAATGCAGGTGAGGTCAGACTATGTAAGTTCCCAGAGTAAAGACTGATGATAATGAAGTTCTCTGGGTCCCTAACTGTCACCCCTTTAGATCTCACCAGGACTAAAGAATCTGTGTGGTGTGTTATGGCACGGTGTCTAGGGTAATGTATTAAATGTATTTAATTTCAAAACAGAACTTTAACTCAATGAAAATTAAGTAAATAAGACTGTTTGAAAAGTTTAGATATATATAGAGATACGAGGGAAGGTCAAAAAGTAATGCCTCCTATTTTTTATTTATGTAAATACTGCATCGGTGTGCAATTTGTAAATTTACCAGGATTCCTCAAACACTCTTCTGCATTGTATATCATTACCAACCTGTTTCAGTAACAGGTGGCACCACTGTAACAGTTTAAAAATGGCTGCCAAAGACGTTCGGTTAAAACAACGTTATGTCATAGAATGTTGACAGACAGACATAAAGAAACAAGGAAAACCATAGTCATCAATCTCCTGCACCGTTACGAAACTGAAGGAGAAGAGTTTTTATCGAATATTGTGACAGGTGATGAGACTTGGGTTCATATTTTTGAACCAGAATCCAAGAGGCTGTCAATGGAATGGCATCACACAACATCGCCGACAAGAAAGAAGTTCAAAAGTTCGCCATCTGTAGGGAAAGTTATGGCCTCCGTGTTTTGGGATGAGAAGGGTGTGATTCTTCTCGACTTCTTGGAACAGGGAAACACGGTGAAGGCAGACCGTTACATTGAAAATTTGAAGAAGCTTAGAGGTCGTCTTCGGCGACTTTACCCATTAAAAGATCAGAGAACTGCACTACTATTGCACGATAATGCCACGCCACTCACCGCTAAACGCACCATTGATGCGATTGCAGAATTTGGCTGGACATTATTACCACATCCCCCTTACAGTCCCGATCTTGCACCTTCTGACTTTCATCTGTTTGGACCATTGAAAGAAGGTCTTCACGGACATCACTTTGAGGACACCGAGACCCTTAAACGCGCCGTACGTCAGTGGATTAGAAAAAAAAAGGACACCATTTTTTACCGTGCGGGGATACATGCCCTTGTGAGAAGATTGAAAAAAACTGTAACTAATAACGGAGACTACATTGAGAAATAAATTTTTGAAGTTCAGACTTGAGGCTACATTTCAATGTGAATTTTATCTGTTTTCTTCCCCATCAAGGCCAGCTCCTTGACGTGGAGATGGGGCTCAAGTACAGCCATCAGCGGCTGAAAAACCAAGACTGGCCAGGCCCTCCTAGACTCGAGCAAGACCACAGTCTGCCCTAGCAAGTCAAGATGCTGAAGACGGAGGCAACCAGCCAAGAGGCGCACCACAGCAATCAGGATGCCACGCATATGCGCTATGGGAAGTATGCCTATATCTGCAAAACATTATGGCACTCGCCCTGTGATGGACACCCAGGCAGGCGCAGTGCCGGGCCCTCTGCCTCGGAAGGGCCCAACCCCTACTACTGGGGTCCTTCTCAATTGCCCCGTGGAGCCAGGAGGCATGAGAATAGAGCTACTGGCCAAGCAAAGAAAAGACCATTTAAAATAATGCACTGGAATGCTGAAGGCGTCAATAGTAAAAAAGACGGCTACAGCAAAAAATTAGAGCTCGAAAATATCTTGGATGAAGAGCAAGTAAATGTATGTTGCTTGCAAGAAACCCACCTCAACAAAGACATAGCCTTCAAAATCAGAGGCTAACAGTGCTACCGATCTGACCGAATAGACAGGCGAAAAGGTGGAATACTGACACTCGTGAGGAATAACATCAGTGCATGTCAGCTTGAAACATATATGGAGGGGGCGGAATACCAGATGCTTCATCTCAGGACAGAAAGTTCAGAATTCCACCTGCTCAACTACTACTGTCCGAGCGACCGCCCACTGGCACTAGATACAATCCCAGCAAAAGAAAGACTGATTGTATGCGGAGACTTCAACAGCCACTCACAGAGCTGGGGCTATGATCACATGGACAGGAGAGGTGAGGAGCTTGAAAACTGGCAGGATGACAATGGGCTTATCCTGATTAACCAGCCAATCGACCCACCAACCTTCTACTCGAGATCATGGCACACCACCACTACACCAGACCTGGCATTCCACTCACCCAGCTTGGAGTGGAACACCACACGCATTGTAGGGAAACAACTTGGAGGCAGCGACCACCGGCCAGTCTTCCTAATTGTGGAAAATGAACTTGTCAAGGAGAGCAGCACTCTCTCTAGGTGGAACTACAAGAAGGCAGACTGGACAATGTACCAGCACCGTACTAGTATCCTGGCTAGAGATATGTCTGTAGACAAAGACATCAATAAGCTAGTCGATGAATTCAGCAGATGCATATTACAGGCTGCTCGTGAAACAATACCTAGAGGGGCTCGTAAGCACTACAAACCATATTGGAATAGTGAACTAGAGCAGCTGCACAACGACGTGGAAACATCTCGAAAGCAGGCAGAGACCAGTCCATGCCAAGAACACCACAATAACTACCAGCAAGCTAAGGCCAAATTTCAAAGGGCCAAGTTGCAGGCCAGGCGAAGAAGCTGGAAGGAGAAAACAGAGTCCTTGAACTTTGAAAGAGATACGAGGAAACTGTGGAAGCTGGTAAAGCAACTTAACGATGAAGGTACTGGGAGAAACTCAAGGATTGCTCTGTACAAAGATGGAAACATCCTCATGGGAAAACAGGCAGCTGATCACTTTGCAGACTCCTTTGCTAAAGACAACAACATCGAAGTTAGCCCAGAGAAGCAACAGGAGACTCGTGAGAAACAACACGCAGGACGAGATGGAACCATACCTGAAGTTATGGAGGCACCAATCACATTCAGAGAACTGGAGCTTGCAATATCCAAATTGAAAATGAGAAAGTCGCCAGGAGTTGATGGAGTGTCCAATGAAATGATTAAGAACTTGGGAACCGCAGCAAAAACAAAGCTGCTGCAGATCTTCAATATCTGTTGGAACTCAGGCAGAGTTTCACAGACTTGGAGGGAAGCAATCATGATACCACTCCTAAAACCAGGAAAAGACAGTTCCACTGCCTCCAGCTACAGACCAATCAACCTTACAAGCTGCCTCTGCAAAACAATGGAACGTATCATCAACCTCAGGCTACAGTGGTACCTTGAAAGTGAAAACCTTCTTGTACCACAGCAGGCGGGCTTTAGGCAGTGTTATTCCACCGAAGATCAGGCAACTTACCTTTCCCAAGAGATTGAGGATGCGTTCCAAGATAAGAAACTGGTACCAGCAGCATGGATAGATCTAAGGAAAGCATTTGACAAGGTTTGGAAAGAAGGGCTTCTGAAGAAACTGAGAAATTGTAGAGTGAATGGTCAGATGTACAAATGGGTGAAAGCATACTTGCATAACAGATAAGCCCGAGTACAACTAGATGGCTTCAAGAGTAAGAAAATTCTACTGCGTCATGGCGTCCCTCAGGGAGGGGTTCTGTCCCCCACACTTTTCCTAGTCTACATCAACGACCTGGTTGCTGAACTACCACATGGAATGAAAGTGGCAATGTACGCTGATGACCTGGTAATATGGTGCACAGATGAGCATGCAACAGTGGCCACCAAACTGCTACAAAGAGCTATAGATTCCTTAACCTCATGGGCAAATAGATGGTGTGTCAGCATCAACACAGACAAGTGCAGCACTACGCTCTTCACCCTCTCTCCCAAACAAAAAGCTGGTGTCATCAAGATAAACGAAGAGCTCCTGAGAGAAGATAAACAACCCACCTATCTCGGAGTTACATTCGATGATAGGCTGACATGGAAGCAGCACATCGACAAGGCAGCAACAAAGGCCAGGAGGAAGCTAGCCATCCTGAGAAAACTAAGTGGAACCACATGGGGAGCCAGCGGGAAAATACTTAGTAAAGTTTACCAGCAGGGCATACGACCACACCTGGAATATGGGTCAGCTGCGTGGTGTCCAGCATCAAACACCACATTACAAGAGCTAGATAAGGTGCAAAACCAGGCGCTTAGGTCATCACGGGGGCAATGAAATCAACGTCTATAGTGGAGATGGAGAAAATGGGGAGGATACAAGCACTGAGAGAACGCAGAGACACGAAAGTGCTAACACAGGCAGAAAAGTTCCTCTGTATGCCGAGCCATTCAATGAAGGACAGATTCCAAAACCTAGCAATGGGGCGACTGAAAAGAAGCAGCTTTATCCACCAGGCCAAACGATTTCGTAGACAAACCTCAGACCTGCCTGAAGTTAACAGCCCCCTAAAGTCTGTGCCAGAACAAACCCCTTCGAGAGAGGAGCATGGACTACCAGTACACATCCACACAAAAGTGAAAGGAATATTCGACAGGGATGAACAGAACAGCGTGCAACTTAGGACAGTCACTCTCAGTTTCCTGGATGATGAATACCCACAGGACCTCTGGGTCCGAGTATACACGGATGGGCCAGCACAGAATGCAGTAAAGAATGGAGGATCAGGAGTGTACATAGAATACCCAAACAACACTAGGGATACGGTCAGAGTACCAACGGGGAAATTCTGTAACAACTGTGATGCAGAAGTCCAGGCAATCAAGGTGGCAACTGAGAAACTACTGAACACCAATCTCGGTCCACATCCTGTAGTATTCCTGACAGATGCAAGATCAGCACTCCAAGCACTTCAGTCCAGAAAATTGCCAGTTATACAGGCCCTACTTTCTGAACTGTGCAACCAGCGCAGGGTCGCCATGCAGTGGATACCGTCTCATTGTGGAATACCAGGAAACGAGAGAGCAGACGGACTGGCTAAAGAAGGTGCTGCAGACGAACAACCGGATGTACCAGTTACGTACCATCAGAAGAAAAAGATGATCAAATCTATCAGAAAGCCACCAACATCAACGCAGGATGACTACCAAGCTATGAACAGATCAGAACAAATAGTCATTCTGCGCCTCAGAACAGGACACAACCGCCTCCGCAGCCACATGTATACAAAATTCAAGATTGGCAATTCAGCCATGTGTACATGTGGACAGGCACCCCAGACAGCGGAGCACGTACTTCAAGATTGCCCCGAATATGATATATTGAGGCAAACCCACTGGCCCAGAGAAACAACACTGGAAGCAAAACTATATGGACCTCTGTATGAACTACAAAAGACAGTGAAGTTTATATAAGAAACAACATTGCAGATATAGACAATATATTTCAAGCGAACGAAAGAAGAAGAAGAAGAAGAAGATCTGTTTTCTTGCCTATTGAATGAAATTAAAAATTACGAGGCATTACTTTTTGACCATCCCTCGTATATACAATTTAATGTTCCTGTACCTCAAACTTTTGGGTCAGGAAATCTCAAAATCAAGAAATTTGTATTTACAAAATAGGAATAAATATGTTGGACACTCTGTCCATGTCTTTTAAACAAAAGAGGTCACTGAAATGTCTACACTCAGTTCTTGTTTCTATGCTTGATAATACCACTATTCTGTAATTGGAAGGTCTGTTGTTTTCATCCCTCCAAGGTAAAGTTTATTGTGTGGAATTGGATTTGAATGAACTATCATGTGCCTGTTGTGAAGGACTTATCTTGAACTTTATTAATACAGTTGGCTTATAAGTATTCAGGTTCACCAAAACGTTGTGCCTCCTGGACGAAGATGAGGAGTTTAGCTGCAGGTTATAGTATGAGCATTCAACTCCCTCGTGTTCTTCTTCCCCAGGTTTCTGCAACAACTAGGTCTTTGTAATTCAACCTGGAATAAGAAGGAAAATTTCCTCCCACATAGAGCTTGTCTATATCAATTCCACACCTAATCACTATGAAAACTTACCTTGGTCAGTCATGTGTGCTGGCCATTCGCACCAGACCTTAAATTTCGTTGTCTACAATCAGTTTTGTGTAATTATTCTTCTTTTGTGGTAATTCAAAGCCACTGTCCATCATACAGTGTGTGTCTTCCATACAATAAGCAGGGGTGTACAATACATATCTTGTGACCTGTTGATTATTTCTTTCTAGCATTCTATACATGGTTTCACATGTTATTTGAACAATGTGTCACTCCCAACGGCAATATCAATTTGTTTCTACTGCACTTACAGTTGCAAAAATTTGTAAGGCCAATTTTCAAACCTTTTCACAATTTTTCACTCCGAATAAAACTGCTTTAGGCACATTCCTACGTAGGTCATCGTGACATAACATCTCCCAATAGCAGTATCGAAATAAAATATGGCTCACAGCCTGTGGCCTACAAGTCAATAAATTATACAAATAAACTTATCTATCTTACCCTCAAGTAAGGAATCTTCATACACTCAAGCTAACAGTCAGTAAAGGCTCTAGCCTTGTGCACACAGTACAGACGGCAAAGGTTTGTCCCTTCTGTTTTTTTCAAACAGGTCAGCTTGGCATGGAAGCTTTCGATTTATGGCGGACTATACAAGACGTTGTTAATTTTTATCACCCTACCCCCAACCAATCAGAAGGCGAGTCAAAAAAAGTTAACGTTTTCTTAGGCTATAAAATTTGAGCAATTTTAAGCGTGTTTGTCTAATCTGACCGAATTTGTTTATTTTATATCATATTTATTTGTGAACCGATTTTAATTATCAAAAGTGATAATTAAACGGACATATATTCTCTATCGTTTTATATAGTTTTCCTTTAGTTATTCCTTTGCATTCAAATGGGGTTAATTTTTTTGTAATTAATTTTGATCTTAACCTGATGTGAAAATATTACTAAATTAAATCTTTTTAAGTTAAGATAATTTTCTATGAGGGAATCTCTATGTGTATATGTTAAGCAATATCAGCGCTATAATTTGAGATATCCCTTGCATTTTAAGTATCTTTAGTTATCAAGAAATAAATTATTTAAGTTCCGTCAAAAACTCAAAATATGCATTATTTCCACTTCAACAAAATTTTCTTGTCCCTACACGAAAAGAGGTAACGATTTGATTGGTTGTTAAATTTTACTACGTCCTTCGATAAATATTGGGGTGGGTGTGTGAAAAGGGGGGGGGGGGTGGTAACTTTTAACTTGTTTTCTTAGAAAAATTCGAATACTCTAGTTAAATTGTTGGCGGTAAATTTGACTGGACCCTCAGACAAATTTCAAATACTGTAGTTATTTATAGATTTTATATTACGATAGCTAGTTCGTTTTAAGCGGGGAATTTGAGCGTGTTGTGATACGGATTCACTTTACTACATCCATGAATGGATTTTAGGAGGCCTTTGAACGGATTCTAGGGCCCGCGTACATAACATAAAATTATTTTCACCAAAACACCAAAAGGAAATGTCTGATGGATAAATCTTTCTGGATAAATCCACTTGACAACTTAATGGTCAGTAGTCGGGAACAATGTTATGTTTAGATATTTTGCAACAGCGGGCTAATATAATTGAATGGAAAAAAAAATCTGGATATGTGGTTTCTCCAGTTATAATTTAATTTTTATTGTCTATACGTTTGGACTCTCTCTGTGGATGAAGCAAGAGGACCGCACAGGTCAACATCGAAGACCCGATAAAGACTAAGAATTGTTACTGGTTGTATTTAGACTTAGACCTAGACCGCTGGCAGGCTGGTTTGTGATCAGTACTAAATTTAGGAGAAAACAAAACATTTAATCGCAGTATCAATATCCTATTCTATCACACGCAAGGTAAGATCTCTTATCCACTCTGTCATTTAATTAAATTAAAAGCACACAGGTCTTAGCCTATCTTTTCACGCTTCGTTCACCTGTTACGGGTTGGGTTTTAAGGTATGCGCCTTTTCCCCTTCCCGCCCCCGGTAAACTCTCAGCGCACAATATCAGTGATAATTTAATTATGACTACTTTAAAAATATCGCTTGTCATTACTAGCTTTTTGTTTCGCCACATGATATTACAGTAGTCACTTACACAATTACACGTAATGAATTAGAAGTAAATTTATATTCCGTCAATAGTCAGTCGCCTAGTGCATTTATCAGTCAATTAAAACATCTCTTTCTGGGTGATAGCGATTGATTAAATTTTACATTACAGCTGGAAAAGTTAGATATATGTTATTTAATACGCCAGTCTTAGCACTTAGAAAAATCCCAGTGAATTATAATGATAACCTTTAACACATTAAATCACCTAAATGCTAATATATATTACCGCAATCAGAAATTGAACAATCTCCACGGAATGCTATGACACACTTTCACAATGGCTAGAATCACGAGCTAGATTTCCAAAATATCCTGAGCGAACTGATAACTGACTTAGAGTGAAGTCAGAATATATACGGAATTGGTGTAATTATCTCTAAAGGATACGAATTTCCGCACCTTCGTCCTTGCTAGGGAAATCAAGAAGCACGTTCCCGAGATAAAGAATTCTCCGGTCCCTCTGTTCGACGTTGCCAATCGACAACAAAGGCTTCTGATATCAGCGATTGTCTCCCTGTATGTACAACATCACAGAATTTGCTTCCCCTTTTAGAGAACTTCAAAGCTGTTTACCTTCCACGTGTTTTGGGCACATGGAATCTGCCAGTCATCGTAATACTGACTGCCCCGCTGGCGTGAGGACTTCTGTTAGACAAGCGTTCTACGCTCACCTGAATGAGTGACAGTTTCGAACGTATGTAAACATACTCGCAGCTCGTGCAAGCAGAAAAAAAGGCGTGGCTTCAAAGGTGAGTCTACAGTCAGTGAATTTCGTCAGCGAATGGCATGTTTTTGCGTCGCAAAGATTATAAACCTAAAATGGGAAAGTAAGGTGGACGGGACACTGCTGCACTATTTACATACATACGTGACAGAGACAGGTCTGTATTTCAGAGCTGGCATTTGCTGATGATGTTGCCCTGATTGCTAAATCAGAGGCACATCTTCAATCCAACCTGCAAGTCTGGAAGGAAGAGCTGGAGAAGAGAGGGATGGTCATAAGCAGCTTTAAAACAAAATCCATGGTGATATCACGAGAAGAAAGAAAACATCAGATTAAGCTGGGAGAACAGATCCTGGAGCAGGTAGACCACTTTAAATATCTCGGAGCTATTATAGACCGAAAGGGAGGCATCAAAGAAGAGTTGGCCACTCGAAAAGCAGCAGCTGGGAGACTTTTTCATGCCATAAATCACGGATTCCTCGGCAAGAGAGAGGTTGGTAAGAAAACGAAGATGGCTGTATACCGCTCCACCTATGTCCCAGTCTTGACATATGGATGTGAGTCATGGGCAATGACTACAACCCACAAAAGCCAGATCCAAACCTCAGAAATGAGGTATCTGAGGAAGGTTGTTGAAGTAACAAGAAGAGACATGGTCCGCAACCAGACGATACGTCAAGGCCTAAAATCCCACCCCCTGCAGACCCAAGTAGAACAGTCCCAACTAAGATGGTTTGGCTATGTCTGCAGAATGGGAGAAGATCGGCTACCACGACAAGCATGGGAAACAAAGAGCCAGGGATCCAGACCCAGAGTCCGCGGGGAGGACAACATTAGACAATCTTTGAAGGACCGAGGACTAGAATGGAACCAGGCCAGGAGGAAGACAGCCGATATGATTGTTTGGCGCTCTTTCTTCCAAACCTCTACACCTCACGGTAGAAGGGGAAGGACTAAGTAAGTAAGTAAGTTATCCTCTCAGACTGACCACCCTTTGAAACGTGTCAGTCCAACATTTGACCCCAGGTGAAAGCTGATGACGGTGTTTACCCAAGTCGGTATAGCGCACGAACACGCAAAGAAAGCCGTCTGAAGGATGGGTGATAATTAGATTATCGCATCTGCTGGCCCCTGTCCGTATCACTAGCACAGATAATTTGTCTGGTAAACAATCTTGACGGAAGGCGCTTAGACATGTAATCAGTTCACACATTTATTTGTGAGAGTGCACAAGATGTCACCGGAAATACCACCGCATGATTTTAAAGATGTCACGCTTGGGAATATTAAATTTAATATTTTAAATTCGTGGGGGGTATTTTGAATTTAAACACCCCAACCCACGTAGTGCGAAAAGAGCTTACGATTGGATTGAAGTGAGATCCGGAATATACAATGAATCTCATTGATAAGTTTGCCGGGAAGTACAATCTGTGATTTGAACTGGAAACTAAAAATAAAATCTAGCGAACTCAGAGACACAGAACAGACAGCTTCGCAACTTCAAACGAGCAACTCCCAAAAAGCCAGAAAGAGAAGGATCGGACCTAGAATTCCATATTTATAAGTGACAGATCGAAGTATTTGGGAAACTTAAAACCTTAAAAAGTAAGCCCGCCTTTATAAATACAGAGACTGAAAAACTTAAGGGACCAGGACTTAGAGTACGAAGACTGGAAATCTAGGAATTGTATTGTCAGTCATAAGAGAAATAATATCACAGACCAAGTGATTCATAGAACACCTTCATAAGAGGAATTTCTCAGACCAAATTGATTCGAGAGCATAAGCACAGATATTGCTCGTGTCCATCCGATACCTATGCGAGGAGATTGTGTATCACTCAAAATGTTGGGTAGGTGGTTACAAGCATGAGACGGTTTGAAGTACTAACGTTACGACGTCGCTAGTATGTGGAGAAGTGCACTCATCACCAAAAAAAAGTGACGGAAACCACGGCGATAGGACTCACCTAGAGTTAAGTTCTCGTGTAAAATAGGCGAAAGCAACGGACTTTGATAAATCCTCACCTACGTCTCAGTGATGAAAACTTGTATTTACAGCAAAATTTCACCAATCTTTCCATATTTATTTTAACTGTTAAAGACTAATTCATTATTAAAATTTGTTACATGTTATTTAAAACTAAACAATTATAGTCGCTTCAGTTTTTAATATGTATGAAAGCAAACGTACGAGCCAGAATATTTTATATATATATATATATATATATATATATATATATATATATATATATATATATATATATATATATATATATATATATATATATATATATATATATATATATATATATATATATATATATATATATATACCTAGACATTTATTTACCTCTAAACAAGAGCTATACCATTATAAGAGGCATTCGCTGAATTAGCTCAGCTGGGGGCTTGAACGGGCTAAAATCCATTGCTTAAATCATTCACAAAAGGCGACGGACAGATATAAGTTAACCATTGCTCAGTGCTATGCCGCATGGTTCTTGACTTCTGAATTATCTTGTGAAAGCTCCCTTCGGATAGAAGCGTCATTGTACTACTGTTTACATCTCTGCCAAGAGTAATCTTGAGCGAAGGTAAACACCTTTGACGACCCATTTAGATACTCTTGAGTTTTGGCCATTGTTGGACCACTACTGCAAAGCAGGGGAGGCAATCCTTGACACAATCAAAGGGGTCATTAGCCTCCACCGGAACATCAAAAGGACCAATGGCAGAAGAAAGATTAAGAACCCATGCTCTAATACAGCGATAAGGAACCCAGGGATGTGAGGATCTACTGTAGAAACAATGAGTATCTCCAAAGATCTGTCTCGATGTATGTTTTCAGGCTTCAGAGTATCCGGAATTTGGAACAAGTTCCAGCCTATTTGCAACTTTCATAGCTGCCCCCCGATCTGCTTCCTGCAATGACAGAGATAGAGCGCTGGAAAATTGAAATAGTTAATCGAATTCAACTTTACTCCAAAGAAAGTATCGTTTCCTGTTTTATGCATTTCGTGAATAGAATAAATTTACGTAAGCTAACTTGCGGGTTTTCACTATGAATGCAGTGAAAGTACCTTTAAACATGGGGACACTGCACTTTTAAGTGCCGACAAGAGAGGGTAAGTATGAATTTCATATGGGTTCAAAATTCTTTTTCCTTCCTCCTAGATATCTACCAAAAAATCTCCTAGCAGCGACCGGTAAATCAAGATTCACCGGTTACTGGCGGCTGCTCTAAGATATTCAATTTCCAAAGAAATATTCAATTTCTCTCTGTTATTAACAACTTCTGTCTAGTTCTGCCTTTGGAGATTTTAAAATTAAATCATTATGTCAGCTCTTCTTCTTCAAAGACGTCATTCTTGTCCCATTAGCGTGTTTTAAAAAGATTGTCGTTTTTATAATGACTTTATTAAACTGGTTCTAACCCTATCCAGTGAAAAAAAATAGTATGGAGTCAGCTTTACAAATGAATGATTGATTTGAAACACGTGACGTTTAGGGTTATACACGTGACGTTTAGGGTTATACACGGGACGTTTAGGGTTATACACGTAACGTATCGGGTTATGCACTTCATCATTTCTAAAACTGGTACATCATTGGCCTTTTTTATTTTACTTTCTTGACCAACTGTAAAGCGCGACGAGTAGTATGGAGGTTAAAGAGTTTGCTTCTCGAGGCAAAGTTACCGAGTTCCAAGCCTGATATATGTGGTGGGTTTTGATGTTAAACAATAAAGTATTATTTGTCTACCGATGTGAGGTCAGCTGTGCAAGCCCCTGAGTCTAAGGGTTGAATACGATGTTCTCAGGGAACCTGGCTGCTACCACCTTACGACCTCAATCGGCTATATATTTTATCCTAATTAGTATATAATGGTGTCTGGTTGTTATCTAGCTGGTGTCTAGGGTAATGTGCAATGTAAGTGTAATAAAAATGATAACAACTACACTTAACACTCAATGAATAGTAATGAAACAAGTCACTGGTTAAATTTGAACTGTAAAATCTTGTGTACAATTTTATTTTTCCTGTGTCTCAATTGCTTGGACACAGGAATGTTAAAAATCAAAGAAGAATTCAATTTAGTTATATTTTAAATACTTTAAAAACAACACTCTGGTTGTGAATAATTATCTACAATGTTTATGTCTTGAGTTGGTATGATGAAACAATAAGTTTATGAATGGGCAATCCTCGGAGGAACGAATGTTCTCATCACTTCAAGAAAACCTTGATAAAATATAGATGATGGAGATTAAAGTTATGTGAACCAAGGCACGCCCGTGGACGGATGTTCTTATCTGAATAATCCAGTAAAACTTGGCTGTCTCTCTCACACATCCACTTTCTGCACGATTTCACTTCGGCAGAATGCTGCTACAGAATACTTTGTAAGTTAGGCACTCAGGAACGTTATGCCTCACTCTGGCAGCTTCAGTTGAAAGTATAGTATTATGTGGCTCACTTTATGGTTCCACAGTTGAACCCTGCAAGTAGAGGATTAATCCCTACCTCAGTAGATCATAAACCCATCTCAATCTCTAATCACATAAACAGTATCAATATTTTCAAGATCAGTGGGTCTTTGCTACAAATAGCTATCGTTCCTATCTGGTTGTGTG
This sequence comes from Oreohelix idahoensis, assembly GCA_024509875.1. Lineage (NCBI taxonomy): Eukaryota > Metazoa > Mollusca > Gastropoda > Stylommatophora > Oreohelicidae > Oreohelix > Oreohelix idahoensis. Next base: position 73,601 of record JAMPIV010012722.1, read on the forward strand.
CCCTATTCATCATCATGTCTTCAAATATCTGTTTGATATCTTCATAGTCATAGGTAAACTTATATTTACTTATATAAAAAGTCAAGTGCAAACACTGTGACTTGCTGGAGACGGCCAGTGGTTTTCTGGTCTTACATCATAATAATATACATCAATTTCCCCTTTTAAGTATTTTTTATTTTCTCCAAAAACCCAAGTAAGCCGGTCTGGCTTTAATAAAAGAGATACTTTCCTAACAATAGTTGTGGCAAGGCACAACATTTTTTGGTTGGCGTCTTTTTAGATATACCTCTACCCACTGATTATTTGTATACACATTCAATAGTACAAATGCATGTCAATAAACAAAAGGGTTATATAAATGGTTATCTTACCGCATCAATGAAATTTAAACAATATGTAGGTTAATCTAGCGATTAATGGTCACACACAGTTTTAAAAAAAATGCGGAAAAGCAATTATGGATCAGAAGACTAGCTGCCATGTAGTCCTTCTGGTTTTATTCGTATCTTTATCCCATTATTTTTTCACTCTTCATTTATTCAAATAACATATGCTTTTATAATAATATACCTTATGGGGACTATGATATGCTAATAAACAAATATTATCCTTTTAATTGTCAACTGTCCTTTCGTTTATTTTATTATCAGTCTTCATCTAAGTTCAGTTGGCCATCATGGCTTTGCATCTCACTGTTGTTAATAAGTTTTTACTTTTTCCTCCTGTCCCCTACACACTAGGTTAAATTTTCAAATTTCCACGTTAATCGTAATTTTTTTCTTTCTTTACTAAAATACGCCATCTTTTCCCCCCTCTCTATCGTGCTTATACAAAAAGAAGCATAACGTCTGCATTTCATCCGAAAAATACGACTGTGGGTGTGTTTTTCAACGCAGTCTCCCGATCTGAGTGTTTATACATTTAGGCTGAGCGAATGGCAATAAGGGGTGGGCTAGTTGGTTTGTGGCGTTTTATTCAAATATGCTACCAGCATGGTGTCACGCGCTGGCGCGATTCAAACCAACACGTGTTAATGGTCGTATTTTCCCCGTATCTCACTTGCATTCCTCCGTTTATTTCTTTCCCCGTTTTTCTTCTTTCACTCTTGCTTGAAAAAATTGTGCCTTGGCTGGCAAACTGTTACAGTTAATTTTCAAGGACGTATTTTGAAACACTAGTACTATCGAGTGAGAGAAGGGTATCGTTTACTTGCGTTAAGGCTTATCAAAAAAATTAATACGACTGCTGGCGCCGGTGACGATGCTGAAGCGCAACTTACCTATTTATCTCTATAGTATTTAGATTTTTAAAAGTGGTCTATTTGAACTGTTGTCCATACAGATTTCACTTTACGACATTATCTCCCCGGTTTGAAAAGCTTGCACCAATAGTGAAGCTTTCAATATCTGTATGACAATCAAGTTCAAATTAAGTCAACCTGACTTTACTCTGCCCTTATATTGATCATGGATTTCTGCAGTGGGGTCATTCAAAGTAGGCACGACTCAAGAAATCTGCCTCAGACCTCTGCAATCCAAGAATCTATTTCAGCCGCAGGTGCTACTGCCTGTCTCATGCTGAGTATCAATCTATCTTCACCATTAATCTTCCCTGAGTTTGTCCCATGACATGTCCAGAGGTTCTAGACCTCCCTCAAGTTTGCAATAGTTATGAGGGAGAAATCTATAAATATGGTGATGGCAGAGTTGTGTAGGGGATCCAATAATTCTCTTATCAGCCTGGATAAAACACTCGGAATATCCTCAATTCAAAAGGGCAACATAGGGATTCAATATGCTCCTCCGATGTGCACGCAGCCAACTATTGGTCTGAGCTCAGGCTTGATTTGAATATGGAAAATCCTCTACTAATATTCAAATATAATTCTATAATTTGCCACTCAAATGGAGGCCATATTCACCAACTGTATTCTCCGCCTAACGACAATTTGGTGAAATAATATATAATGTGGTGAAATGAATTTCTGCCTCAGAAATCAATTCGCCCTTTTGCATTGCTATAATATGTGGGTGATCTCAACCCAATGTCCGTACACTTGTAATGCCACATTAATAGCCATATTGTGAAGCGATTTGAGCATTTTCCCCATTCCTCAATCGTCCACTCCCCACTTTTCTTATGTTAACATTGGGTTTCGGTCTTACTGTCTGCCGATTATCGTCAATGTTAATGTTGGCCAGTTCCCGGAATGTGGCTTCAAATTGAGCCGGGGATGACTGGTCATTGTTTCTGTTTTCTCTGGGTGCCATACGCAGAGTTGCCAATCTAAATATTTTTGGGGAAGACTGTTTGTGGGAAGGTGCATACCTATCCTCTGTGTCTACCTTATTATGTTTGTTTTCCTTTTGATTTTTAGGCCCATGTTTTTCAGAATGCTTGGCTGGCATCTGTTTATTAGTTTTCCAACATGTGGAATTTACCTTGCAGCACTGGTCACAGGCCTCAACAAATTTTTTCAATATCTTCAGCTACGCCTGGCCAGAAATATGTCACAGATGTCCTTCGACGGGTGGTACCCATCTTTTGGTGTCCACCGTCTGGTACAATATGTGCTTGTGCCATCACTTTTTCCCTGTATGAAGTTGGAAGTGCCAACTGTCAATATCTTTTGGATCCTGCTCCAGCTGTGCTGTATAGCAGTCCCTCCTTCAAGAAAAATTGTCCTTTCTTTGGGTGTGCATGGCCGTTTGGCAATTTGCCAAAGCAAGGTTTTAATTATTTATCTTTTGCCTGGGCCTTTCTCATCTGCTTAGGATGAATGTGTAGTGGTGGTGTTTCCTCCTTGCTAGGGATCGACCTGACCTGAAGCGTGGCCATTACCACAGGTTTTACAGGGCTTCCTAGAAACACATATTTCTTTCCTAACACCAGCGGGTAGTTAGAGTCGTCACACACGGCTGCTCTAATCACTCCTTCCACGTACCTAGTCTTGACATTGATCTCGGCAACGGGAAGTGTCATGGTGGCTGTTCCCTTTAGGGCCCCTTGTATTTCCACTTTCTCTGTGGTATACTGGTCAGGGTGCACCAGGGTTGCACTCACAACAGAGTCATATTCCGAACCGGAATCGTAAAGGCACCTGACTCTGGCACCATTACATGTCACTTCTTCACAGATGGGGGGATGATGAGGTTCATGCTGTTCTGTAGGCAAGTCCTTCTTTCTTCCCTTGTCCACTGTTATCATGCATGCCGCGCGATATGGAGGAACTTTCCTACCACAGTCAATTGTATTATGATTATTCATCCTACATATTTTACAATATTTTCCTTCCTGTCTAAAGGGTCTCCTGTCATTGAATTGCGGGTTTCTATCTCTATGGTCAAATCTTGGCCTATCAAAGTTGGGTTTACCTCGGTTACCCTGATCTCTAGCATTATAATGCTCATCTTGGTCTGGAGGGGTTCTATTATTGACTACCTGTTTTCTTTTACTGCCAGCTACTTCTGCCTGGGCCGCCTGATACCTCTCAGCCGACATTAAGTACCTCACCCAACCTCTCTGCACCTTGTTCCATGAGAAACTTTCTCATGTCTGGAGCCATGGACTCTCTCAATTGCTCTATCATGATCATCTCTTTAAGATCTTGGGTTTTCCCCAGAGCAGTCCATTTCTCCAAATAGGTTTTTCAATCTGGCAGAGAATTGGTGGTATGTCTCCCCAGACAAGAGCTTGGCATTTCTAAACCTCTTTCTATAAAACTCACCATTTTTTTGTACCTGACCAAGAGTGCCTGCTTAAGAATGTCATAATCGTCTTGGTCATCCTTACTCAGCTTGGAAAATACCTCATACGAGGTTCCCCTAAGTCCCTGGGATACCTTAAGACTCCACTTTTCCTTTTCCAACCCATACGTTGTAGCTAGTCTCCCAAAGCGGCTTAAGAAGGACTCTATGTCATCATCTTTTTCAATAAAGGGATCTAGATGAAACCCCATGGCTGATGAGGAGGCTACCTGGCTTGCAGCAGAGTCGGAAGTGGCTGGGCTAGTACCATTTTCAGGAGCATGGCCTTGTAACTCCAACTCCCTTAGTCGTAACTCATGCTCCCGCTGTAGTCTTTTATCTTCTCTTTCTGCTTCCAACCTCTTCTCCTCCAACTGCAGCCTCTTGATCTCAGCATCCCTCTCAGCCTCTAATTTCTTAGTCTCCCTAGCATCTTCTAATAAAATTATTTTCTCTTCAGCTAATCTATCAGCCTCTAATTTTCTTTCTTCAGCCATCCTTCTATCTTCTCGTTCAATAAATTTATCTACTTCTGCTGTAACATAAGCAACTAAACCTGGCCCGTCCATACCCATTTCCCTCGCACCCTGCACAGCAGCAGATCTGTATTTGGCCAAGTCTGCCATCTTGTTACTAATATCAAATGTTATACAAGCAAACCACAATATCTAACAATTTCTAATTAACACAAACACAATGGGCAATGCTGGTTCACCTAACTCTCCACTTTTTAATTTAAAAATCCCGGAGCGAGCGTCCCAATATATGTGGTGGGTTTTGATGTTAAACAATAAAGTATTATTTGTCTACCGATGTGAACCACTATGCTTTGGACCCCTGAAGGAAAACGAAAGAGAGGCCGACCAAAAACAACCGGGCGGAGGACTGTGGAGGCTGAGATGCAAAGAATGAACCAGAGTTGGGGCACTGTATGAAGGATGGCCACCGACCGAGCAAAGTGGAATCAGTTTGTTGTTGCCCTACAAGACGCCACTAGGCGTGATGGCCACTGACTGCTTTGACGGTCGGCGGCTAAGGATCAAAGAAGAAGAAGAAGATGTGAGGTCAGCTGTGCAAGCCCCTGAGTCTAAGGGTTGAATACGATGTTCTCAGGGAACCTGGCTGCTACCACCCTACGACCTCAATCGGCTATATATTTTATCCTATTAGTATGTAATGGTGTCTGGTTGTTATCTAGCTAGTGTCTAGGGTAATGTGCAATGTAAATGTAATAAAAATGATAACAACTACACTTAACACTCAATGAATAGTAATGAAACAAGTCACTGGTTAAATTTGAACTGTAAAATCTTGTGTACAATTTTATTTTTCCTGTGTCTCAATTGCTTGGACACAGGAATGTTAAAAATCAAAGAAGAATTCGATTTAGTTATATTTTAAATACTTTAAAAACAACACTCTGGTTGTGAATAATTATCTACAATGTTTATGTCTTGAGTTGGTATGATGAAACAATAAGTCTATGAATGAGCAATCCTTGGAGGAACGAATGTTCTCATCACTTCACGAAAACCCTGATAAAATATAGATGATGGAGATTAAAGTTACGTGAACCAAGGCACGCCCGTGGACGGATGTTCTTATCTGAATAATCCAGTAAAACTTAGCTGTCTCTCTCACACATCCTCTTTCTGCACGATTTCACTTCGGCAGAATGCTGCTACAGAATACTTTGTAAGTTATGCACTCAGGAACGTTATGCCTCACTCTGGCAGCTTCAGTTGAAAGTATAGTAGTATGTGGCTCACTTTATGGTTCCACAGTTGAACCCTGCAAGTAGAGGATTAATCTCTACCTCAGTACATCATAAACCCATCTCCATCTCTAATCACATAAACAGTATCAATATTTTCAAGATCAGTGGGTCTTTGCTACAAATAGCTATCGTTCCTATCTGGTTGTGTGCCCTATTCATCATCATGTCTTCAAACATCTGTTTGATATCTTCATAGTCATAGGTAAACTTATATTTACTTATATAAAAAGTCAAGTGCAAACACTGTGACTTGCTGGAGACGGCCAGTGGTTTTCTGGTCTTACATCATAATAATATACAGTAGAACTCCATTTATCCGAACCCCAATTATCCGAACATCCAATTATCCGAACACTTTTTCCAGAAAAAAAAAAAAAAATCAGATGCCACAGTCACGTTAGACTAAAAATTCTGAATCTTTTGATGCGGCAAACTTCAAATGTGTGCGAACAATTTGTAGAGAATGGGATGGCTAATGGTCGGTCGCTTACGTACAGGAAGTCAGTTAGATTATAAAGTCAGTTAATATCTGGTTTACCAATCCAGTGTACGTGTGCGTTCTAGGTAGAACACTGGCTAAACAGACAGTTCAACTTAAAATACTTGTGTCTGCTACTACAGCAGAATAATTTTGGTGTACAAGTATTTCTCTGTGCGATATGGCATCTTCCAGTAGGCCTAAAGCATATAAAAGGAACCGCAATGTTTTGTCTATTGAAACGAAAACAGAAATTATCAAGAGACTAGGACAAAGTGAAACTGTGTCTTCACTTGCGAGAGATTTTCAATGTTGGGAAAGCTACCGTCTCTGACATCAAAAGTAACAAGGATAAAATTATGAGTTTTGCATCGAAATTTGATAGTGAAAATGGGTCGAAGAAACGTAAAACCATGAGAAATGCGAAAGATGTGAAATTAGGCTTTGTATAATGGTTTGAAAGGGGAACCTATCTCTGGTTCTCTGTTGTTGAAAAGGCACCAGTTCAACATCAACTTGACGGTCCTCCTGAATTTAGGCTACAATATGTAGAAACTTTAATCTCGTCAGCATACGAGAATTAATTCAAGGGGAATCACACACAATCGCCGCTAAAAATTTTGGTGGCAGGAAGGTTATTCACTCGATGAGGTATAATGCCAGATGGCTTCACTGGATGCCTCAAAAATCACATGCTCAGCGCGAAGCAGCTGCCCCTTTGCAAAGAGAGAGTAACAATTTTGGTAGCCGCGAATGCCAGTGGAAGTCATCGTTTACGGTGCTAATGATCGGCAAAGCCAAAAAACCACGTTTTTCTCAAGAATGGACATGTCCCGAACGCTAGGATTTATACAAATCAAATGAGAGAACAAGAAAAGAAAACTGGAAAAGTAATTCTTTACTGGACAATGCACCATCTCATCCAGAGACGGATACATTTGCAGTTCTAATTTTTTGCTCCAACCATGATTCAAAATGGATCAGGGTGTTATGCTTAAAAAGATGTCTAGCGTGGCTGAAGATGAAGAAAGTGTGGTGGCAATTTTTAATCTCAAAGAAATACGATGCTTGGACCACCCTGTCACATTTTGGAAATCTTGGACTACAAATGATGATTGTATAAATGAAGTTGTGGAACTCAATGCCCGGATTTTCCTGTGACAAAGATGATCCCAAGATATGGCGAGCGATGAGTGAGGCTATTCCGTATGTCCGTCACTGTGTCTTTCAGTTAGCAGCCAAAAGGAGACTATCCAGTTTGGTGCAAAAGAGGATACCCATATTTCAGTCAAGTAACATATATACAAAAAATAATTGTGTACAAGTAGTACCTAATCCTGAAGAAGCCTTTTAGTAGCGATGGCTTTTATTTTGAAAACATTTGTAACAAAAAAAAAAAATGCTGCAGGAAAAGCAATTAGTAGTGGATTTCAGAAGATCTAACTATTATTACAGTACAAGTAAATTTTTATAGTGCCATAGTAGTACATGTACTTCATTATGTAATCCAATTATCCGTTTTATCCGAACGATGCTCGTATCTTTCGGATAAATGGAGTTCTACTGTACATCAATTTCCCTTTTTAAGTATTTTTTTTTTTTCTCACTCGGTTGGCTTTAATAAAAGAGATATTTATTCAAATAACATATGCGTTTTTTATAGATATACCCTACCCACTGATTATTTGTATACACCAATTATGGGGACTAAATGTTTTCTTATGCTAATGAAATTTACACAAATAGGTTATCCTTTTAATTGTCAACTGTCCTTTCGCTCCCTTTTTACTTTTATTATCGAACGCTAGGTTCAAATCTTATCCATCTAAGTTCAGTTGGCCATCATGGCTTTGCATTCTCACTGTTGTTAATAAGTTTTTACTTTTTCCTCCTGTCAGAAGACTACACACTAGGTTAAATTTTCAAATTTATTCACGTTAATATCGTAATTTTTTTCTTTCTTTACTAAAATACGCCATCTTTTCCCCCTGTTGTTCTCTATCGTGCTTTTTCCTCCTATACAAAAAGGAAGCATAACGTCTGCATCTTTTTTCATCCGTGAAAAAAAGAAAATAAAACGTGTGCATTTCATCCAGTCTCGACGATGTGGGTGTGTTTTTCAACGCAGCTGCGCGAATGGCAATAAGGGGTGGGCTAGTTGGTTTGTGGCGTTTTATTCAAATATGCTACCAGCATGGTGTCACGCGCTGGCGCGATTCAAACCAACACGTGTTAATGGTCGTATTTTCCCCGTATCTCTCTTGCATTCCTCCGTTTATTTCTTTCCCCGTTTTTCTTCTTTCACTCTTGCTTGAAAAAATTGTGCCTTGGCTGGCAAACTGTTACAGTTAATTTTCAAGGACGTATTTTGAAACACTAGTACTATCGAGTGAGAGAAGGGTATCGTTTACTTGCGTTAAGGCTTATCAAAAAAATTAATACGACTGCTGGCGCCGGTGACGATGCTGAAGCGCAACTTACCTATTTATCTCTATAGTATTTAGATTTTTAAAAGTGGTCTATTTGAACTGTTGTCCATTCAGATTTCACTTTACGACAGTGTAGTTAAGCTCCAGTCTACCTAGCTATAAATGGCTGTGCTCTTGCAAAGGCGGAGAGGACGGGAACCAATCACCCCACCTCGTAAAGCTGAGGATCTAGATTAGTGAAGTTTTCTAACACTTCACCCCCGAACGGTAGTATCTGAAATCTGATTACACTTTTAATCAATTTACATCAGCCCCTTTAATTATTTACTAACTCAGATGGCTGCTATTTATATCTGTGTGCACCTTCATTCAATAAAACGTAAAGGTAAAGGTAGTCAGTCACATAGCAGATACTTCACGAATGTTACTGTGATATCTATCATGTTTACGTGTATTCTACTGAAATCTGGTAGATCTTTACATGACTAGTAACCGTAAATAATTTAGAAATATTCAAGAAACTGAGTCCAAGATCAAACACCCACTGTTGTTATGGACGGGAACAAAGTGCGCGCAATTTAGTTCCCATCCCCAAAAAATGCTTTCATAGAAAAAGATTGCAATTTGTGTGGTGAAAAATAGGACTAAAGTGACGGATAAATAAGATAATTAGAAGAATTAATTATTTTGAAACGTGTGATTATTCAAATAATCCGAGAACTGACGTCATGTCCAATGTAATTAATGTATACAGTTTTTATAGGTCACCAACTTGAGACAAAAGTAGCGACAAAATTTCATGCTTATTTATAACTTCTGAATTATGCATGCTGTGCGTATCTGCTTATATTATGGCCCTTGTATGAAGTTAACTTGAGTCCATCTATTATGCGTAATGTATTCATGGAAAATTTATTAACGATACAAACCTGATGATGAATGAGAAAGATCTACTCCTAGTCGGACTTTGAGGAGACAAATGGCAGAACAGCATTAATGCTCCCACATGTGATGTCGTCTTAAATTAAAACTCAAGTTAGGTCACGCATGGTGCTGGCATATAAAAACATCGCTGCATAAACTACATTGTTGCAAATTAGCTAAAGAATATTTGGAAATGCTGCATGTCTTATAAGGGCAAAATATGTTTGTTGTGTGTCAAGTGTCAGTGAAAAACAAAAGATTAGAAGAAGATAGAGATGGATAGGACACAAACTGAGGAAACCTGTTGATAGTATTATCATGCAGTCCTTGGTCTGGACACCCCAGGGTAAGAGAGGTAGAGGAAGACCAGAGAATACACGGAGAAGAGAACTGGAGACAGGTGTGAAGGGGATGAAGTAGACACGGAGATATCTTGACTTGATGGCACGTGACAGGAAGACATAGTATAAGTTTCTTGAATGCCGTTGCCCATTGGGAAGCTGAAGGGTGGTGATAATGATGATGATATTTGTTGTACATTTCAGTTTTGTTTCGCTGGCATATCGATCGATATTATATCGGAGTACGATATTAATGTCACGACAACGACATGAAAGTACTGACCTCTATTTTGTTGTACATTTCAGTTTTGTTTCGCTGGCCAATCGATCGATATTATATCGGAGTACGATATTAATGTCACGACAACGACATCAAAGTACGGACCTCTATTTTGTTGAACATTTCAGTTTTGTTTCGCTGGCATATCGATCGATATTATATCGGAGTACGATATTAATGTCACGACAACGATATCAACGTACGGACCTCTATTTTGTTGTACATTTCAGTTTTGTTTCGCTGGCATATCGATCGATATTATATCGGAGTACGATATTAATGTCACGACAACGACATCAACGTACGGACCTCTATTTTGTTGTACATTTCAGTTTTGTTTCGCTGGCATATTGATCGATATTATATCGGAGTACGATATTAATGTCACGACAACGACATCAAAGTACGGACCTATATTTTGTTGTACATTTCAGTTTTGTTTCGCTGGCATATTGATCGATATTATATCGGAGTACGATATTAATGTCACGACAACGACATCAAAGTACGGACCTCTATTTTGTTGTACATTTCAGTTTTGTTTCGCTGGCATATCGATCGATATTATATCGGAGTACGATATTAATGTCACGACAACGATATCAAAGTACGGACCTCTATTTTGTTGTACAGTTCAGACATTACGACATGTGACCGTAACAAAACGGCCTTAACAGGCGGCCCTTGTTAGATGAGTTTACCATATTGCTGCGTGTCACGTGACTGGGGGTAGAAGAGTTAAGCAAAGTAAATGTAGTCCCATAGCAGATACTGCCGTAAGGGAGTGAAGTGTTAGAGACTTATCTATATACTAGGTCCAGCTTTATGACGTAGGGTGGTCAGTTCCCATCCTCGCTGCTTTTTTCTTCCCTAACACGAGCAGATTCAGGTACCCATTTACAGCTGGGTAGACTGGAGCATGATGCCACCGTGTTTTGAGCCGGTACCTTCGCAGCGAGAGACAAGCGTTCTAACGACTCTGTCAATCGGACGTTCAGAGAGAGTTAAGTATGAACATAACACTGTGTTTTCATCATCAAAAACCTTTATGCTAACTTTACATGTAGTGTTCGGCACAGCAACCTAAGTTTTGAAGTGAAAACGGGAGTACGACAGGGATGCCCCTTATCAACCACTTTATTTTTAACAGTCATAGACTGGGTGATGCGCCAGACAAGAGAAGACAGTCCACGGGGAATAAGATGGTCATTATTCTATACACCGGAAGATCTGGAATATGCAGATGACATTGCACTACTCGCACATTCACATCAACACATCCAAGACAAAACAGATAGACTGAATAAGTATAACCAGCAGGTAGATCTGAACATCAATCTAAAGAAGACAGAGGTCATGACACTCAATGTGGGCAAACCTGAGCCCATAACAATAAGGAACCAGAAGCTGGAACAGACCGACATATTTACATACCTAGGATGCATAGTAACACCAGACGGCGGAACAAGCAAAGACAGCAATAACAGAATGAATAAAACGAGAACAGCCTTTGCTAGTCTAAACAACATTTGGAAGTTTTCCCAGTACAGCACAAACACAAAATCAAGATTATGTGAGAGTTGTGTACTTTCTGTGCTTCTCTATGGTGCAGAATGCTGGAGAGTTGTGTACTTTCTGTGCTTCTCTATGGTGCAGAATGCTGGAGAGTTGTGTACTTTCTGTGCTTCTCTATGGTGCAGAATGCTGGAGAGTTGTGTACTTTCTGTGCTTCTCTATGGTACAGAATGCTGGAGAATAACAGGGAAGGGAAAGTCGAGTACGCCTGAGCTAGATGATGCAGATCTTGCTGATGACTTGGTTCTTCTCTCCCATAAACATAATCAGATGAAAGACAAAATGAACATACTCGATGAGAGGTCACCACAAGTGGGCCTGAAAATACACAGGAACAAGATAAAGATAGTGAGAATAAATGCAAGAAATGATAACAAGGTTGAACGTGAAGAAACACCACTAAAAGATGTAGAATCGTACACATATCTTGGCAGCAATATACACAAATTTGGAGGGACAGACAATGATATCAAAATAAGAGTACAACAGACAAGAGGAGCTTTCTTTGCATTGGGAAACATATGGAGAACAAGAGAAATCAAGTCCAACACGAAAATAAAAATCTTCAACTCAGATGTCAAGTCAGTCCTATTGTATGGCTCTGAAACATGGAGAACAACAAAAATAACCCAAAAAAAAGTTAGACATTTATTAACGGGTGCTTGCGTAGAATAGAAGGGTTGAAATGGTATGACAAAGTCACAAAAGTGGAATTGGTGACAAGAAGTGCCGGTGGAACAAGAGATGAGAAGAAGACGCTGGCGATGGGTAGGACACACACTGAGGAGACCTGTTGATAGCATTACAAGGCAGTCCTTGTTCTGGAATCCCCAGAGACGAGAACTGGATAAAGAAATGAAACTGATGAGGAAAACATGGAAAGAAATTGAACTGTTGGCACGTGACAGGAGGACTTGGTATGTGTTGTTGAAGGCCTATGCTCCTTGCGGAGCTAAAGGATACTGACTGGTTCATTGATTGATTACAAACTATATAATAACACAGACTTATATGATGATCATTTGCACTCAACTAAGTCCTCAAATTTCGGTAAAAAAATTAGTATGCCTTGTGAATATAAACAATTTAATGAAAGAATTAGGAAACAATAAAAATACTTATATGTCCTAGACCGCGGGTCATCATCCTCCATAATAATTGACTTGCTTGACAGGAGGGGAACGGCGGATCAAAAAGGAAAAAAATATGACTGGAAAGATTGCGTGAGACTAGAAAGGCTAAGGAGACGCAATTGGGGGGGAAACGGAGAAAAGTCACGTTTCCCCAAGTTGACATAAAAAGTAAGCAACTCGACAGAAGGGACCATAGATATGTTACGCCACAGTCATTTATTGGACGCTTTTGCAATACCAAGCCCTTGATTTGAATTCAGCGGCTAAAACGCAGATGTTTGGAATATTACAAAATTTAAAAAGTATTTTTTTCTTAATATTAATGTTAGGAATATAAAAATTAGCTGGCCGGATGGCCTATTCTGAGCAGTGAACTAATATGTTCTTAATTTTACAGACGGATAGATAATATTGAAGATAATGACAAAAGACAGTGTTGTTCACATCATCGACAGACTGTATTGAATCTAAAAGTGTCGCTAATTGCACAAAAAAACACGACCTCGAGACGCAGGTGTTCAATTTACTTAGTATGGAGGAGAGGGTTTTTGGGTGGTAGCTGTGTCTAAATATAACTTTTAACGAAAACATTTTGGAGGGGAGAGAAAGGTTGGTTCAAAAATCAAGTACATTTTGTAGAAACACAAGTAGAGACGGACAGACTAACAGATAACCATCCATACTTGACTGAAGCATGACTGAAATGACTTTAGTGTAGGAAATTTGAAATTCAAAAAAACCTAGGCAGTGATTGGCCACAGACAAGCATATTGTCGGCGCTTAGACGCGGATTTGGGGTCATTTCTCAATAGTTGTTCAGTGATAGACACAGATTTTAAAGTGTGGTGATTTCCATATGAAAGAAAGTGTAAGAAGTTTAGGGACGCCATACTATAGCCAGCAGCTCAGCTGAGTTTTGCTAGCAATTCTGTGTTATTTATTCATAATCTGAGCTGTGAGTTTCTGTTGTCAACAAAGCAGTGACTATTCAGTTGGTGACTTTACTCGAGTGTATCTGTGCAGTACTTGTGACAGAGACCACCATTATTGCCCGCCAGCACGGAGAGGTGGGACCACCTGATTTCAGCACCAGAGCTACAACGACAAGATGAGTGAGCCTCTGGTCTGCTGGACATTCACCAACGCTGTGTAGTTACTAATACCCTCATAAAAATTCCCACCATTTTCTGGACACTGTGTAGTCAATATAGACAGGTGTGATGAGGCCACCCCAACAGCACAAACATTAAATATCCTCCCAAGTAGATGACTACTAGAACATTTTAATAAAACTAACTAGTATAGTACATATATATGTACACTATTGCATTTATGATATAATATTCCATGCATTTCTTTCATAATCTCTAAATCTTTTTAAGTTCTGGTCAACCTAAAAAATTGATCCAGAACAAAATAAATGTAATATAATTTTATCAAAAAAATTTACACACGTGAGTTAGTTCAGTGTATTTTAACATTTATTAATATTATTAGTCTTGTTAAATATCTGTGGGTATATCTATAACCTATTACACCACACTACATATCATAACCCTAGACACTTTACGTAGCCACATTCATTAAAAAAAATTAAGTGTGAGGTCGTAGTGGTAGCAAGAAAGGCCTTCTGACAATTCACAACTACATTTTATCTCAGGAGCCTTCACAGCTGGCCTCATACAATTACATTTAGTAATATCACCATCATACAATACCATCAACACCACTACATAAATTGGGGTCTTGTCCAGGGATAATTAGCCCAACAGTAATATTAGGATCTCCTGGTGGGAGAAATAAAAGTAGGGAAATAAATTGTAAAATTCCCTTTAAAATTAAAAGTGTCCCTACAGATAAAAGTTGGTGAATCTTCACAGCCAGTAATAATTAATTAGTTAACTGGTTAGTTAGAATTGGTTAGACTATAGTCATAAGAAGTACTTAGTGTATTTACTGGTTAGAGATTTATCTTGTATATTATTATATTGTCTAAAAAGTATGGCGGAGCTGGCAAAATTTAGATCAGCTGCTGTGCTCACCGCGAAGGAGATGGGAATGGATGGTCAAAATTTTAATTCAATACGTAACGGCTGAATGTGATAAATATATTGAACGGGAAGAAAGGAGATTAGAAAAAGAGGCTGAAAGAAAATTGGAGTCTGACAGGTTGGTTGAAGAGAAGAAGTTAGAGGCTGAGACTAAGAGGTTGCAGATTGAGGCTGACAAAGAGGCAAAGGCATTGGAGGCAGAAGAAAAACGACAGCAAAGGGAGGCAGAAGAAAAACGACAGCAAAGGGAGGCAGAAGAAAAAAGGTTGACTGCCGAAAGGGAGGCAGAAGATAGAAGGTTGCAACGGGAGCACGAATTACGACTAAGGGAGCTGGAATTACAAGGCCAGGCTCCTGAAAATGGTGCCAGCCCTTTTGCCTCAGATGCTACGCCCAGTCTGGGAGCCTCAAACTCAGCTATGGGGTTTCATTTAGACCATTTTGTTGAAAAAGACGATGACATAGAGGGGTACCTAGGACGTTTTGAGTTATTAGCTACTACATATGGGTTAGAGAGAGAGAGAGGTGGAGCTTAAAGCTATCACAGGGATTGAGAGGTACTTCTTATGAAGTATTTGCCAAAATGAACAGGGAAGACCAAGACAATTATGACATGTTAAAGCAGGCTTTGTTATTAAGGTACGAGAAGAATGGTGAATTTTATCGTAAGAAATTTAGAAATGCTAAACTGTTGTCTGGGGAGACATACCACCAATTCTCTGCTAGACTAGAAACCTATTTGGAGAAATGGACGGCTCTGGGGAAGACCCAAGATCTTAAAGAAATGATCATGATTGAGCAATTGAGAGAGTCCATGGCTCCAGACATGAGAAAATTTCTCATGGAACAAGGTGCAGAGAAGTTGGGGGAAATTTTAAATGTTGCTGAGAGGTATCAGGCAGCCCAGGCAGAGGTAAGTGGTGCTAAAAAGAAGCACATAGACAATTTTAAAGCTCCACAGCAATTTAATAAATTTGATAATAGAGAGCAGGGAAATAAAGGTAGGACAAACTTTGAGCGGCCAAGAAATGACTATCGCGACAGAAACTCACAGTTCAATGACCAAAAGTTCAATGAAAGAAAAACCGTTGAACCAAGGAAAAAGATGGTGTAAATGGTGCAAGAAGGATAACCATAACACCGAATTTTGTAGAAGGAAACCTTCAAACATTGCTGCAATGAAGTCGGGGACGCAAAGATTAAAGGTTAATCCTAAGGGACAACAGGAACCTTATCACCCCCCAGTTTGTGAGGATGTTATTTGTAATGGGGTCACCATAAGGTGCCTTTATGATACAGGTTTGGATTATGATTCAGTTGTGAAGTCTAGCCTAGTGGACCCAAGTCAGTATACCACAGAAACAGTGGAAATACAAGGGGCGACTAAGGACATACCACTCATGACACTTCCCATCGCAAGGATAACGGTGAAAACTCGCTATGTGGAAGGAGAAATCAGAGCAGCAGTGATAGATGAACCAATCTACCCTCTGATATTGGGGAGTAGATACGTCTTCTTGGGGAATCCCGAGAAACCTGTGATCATGGCGACAGTGCAGACCAGGTCACAGAAGAAGGAGGAAGAAGGTGAACCTATAAATGCTCATCCAGAGGAGATGAGGAAGGCGCAGGCTGAGGATAGGACACTCAAGCCCTGTTTTAAAAAAATTGCCCAAATGCCACACACCTCCGAGCAAGGGGGAATATTTCATGAAGAACAAACTCTTATACAGGAAGGCCGGAACTGGAACAAATGGTCACAACCAGCTGGTTCTTCCCACTTCATATAGAGATAAAGTGATGGAACTCGGGCATGCGATTCCCTTCAGTGGTCACATGGGGATCAGCGCCACAGGACAGCGTATAGCTTGTCATTACTTCTGGCCAGGGATAACGGAGGATATAAAAAGATATGTCAAATCCTGCCCAGAATGTCAAAGGGTAGCTCCAAAGCACTGGACTGCTCCTGCAACTCTAGGGGAAATGCCCATAGTGGGAACACCTTTTGAGAGGGTTGCAGTGGATATTGTAGGACCTCTCACTCGGACCAAGAGGAGGAACAGTTACATCCTTACTCTGGTGGACACTTGTTCTATGTGGGGAGAGGCGGTAGCCCTGCCATCAATTGATTCAAAACATGTAGCAGAGGCACTACTTACAATATTTACCCGATTAGGATTCCCGCATCAAATCTTGACGGATAATGGTTCTCAGTTCAAGGGGAAACTAACGGAAGAAGTTTTTAAGCTATTTCAAGCCAGGCACTTTCATTGTAGTCCGTACCATCCACAAGGGAACGGCCAGGTAGAGAGGTTCAATGGGACTCTCATTTCTATCCTGAGAAAGCTGGCACACGAAAAACCGGATCTGTGGGATCAATTCCTGCCCGCCGCATTGTTTGCGTACCGGGAGGTACCACATAGTTCAACCGGGATGGCTCCCGCAACTCTGCTATTTGGGAGGCCAATAAAAGGTCCATTAGAAGCTCTATTAAGGACCTGGACAGATGAGAAGGCGGAAGAGACTGTTACCTCATCTTATCAATATGTGAACGAACTGACCAATCGTTTGAAAGCTGGATGGAAACTGGCAAATGATAATTTGAAACAAGCCAGGAAGAAACATGCAGCATATTTTAATAGGAAGGCAAAGGACAGGGAACTGGCAGTCGGAGAGAAGGTGCTGCTTCTACTACCCGGAAGCCAGAATAAATTACAAATTGGTTGGCAAGGTCCATATACGGTTCTAGAGAAGGTGTCTAGAACAAACTATAAAATTGACAAAAAGGGGAAGGAAAAAGTTTATCATGTAAACCTGTTAAAGAAGTATCTGGACAGACCACTCCAGGAAAGCACCCCCTTATTGACCTTAGCTATTGCAACCCAGATGCAAAAAGAACCACTCACCTCACATGAATACCCATTACATCCTTGTGAAACAGCAGCACAGGTAAAAGTCAGTAAGCACCTGACTAAAAACCAGAGGGAGAGAGTTCTACAAGTTCTGGAGGAACATACAGATGTATTAACAGATAAACCAGGCCATACAAATTTGCTACAGTATGACATGAAACTGGTAGACTCAAACCCAATCTGTATGAGAGCCTATTCTATTCCGTTCGCGAAGGAGAAGGCATTGAAGGAAGAAATAGAGTATTTGTTGAAGGAGGGGATTATTTCGCACAGTGAATCATCTTTTAGTTCTAGTGTCGTTTTGTTGAGAAAACCGTCTGGGGAACACAGACTGTGCATAGATTACAGGAAACTGAATGCTGTCACAGAAGGACAAGTGGATCCATTACCAGACACAAAACAGCTATTTGCCAGACTGAACAAGGCAAAATACTTTTCAAAAGTGGATCTTAGTAAAGGCTATTACCAGATCCCAGTGAAGCCTGAAGTGAGACCTTATTTGGCTTTTAGCACTTCGGATGGACATTATGAATTCAATATGCTACCATTCGGACTGAAAAATGCTCCGAGTGTGTTTTCAAGGATGATGCGCAAATTGTTGGATCCCCTGAATAACCCATGTATCACGAATTTCATGGATGATATTCTCGTCGCCACAGAGACATTTGAAGAACACATTGAAGCTCTGGAGATGTTGTTTGATAGACTTCGGGAGGCGAACTTAACTGCTAGGCCAACAAAATGTTGTATTGGATGCAAAGAGTTGGAATTCTTGGGGCACACTGTATATCAGGGTAATATGACCCCTGATCCTAAGAACTTGGAAAAACTGCAGAGAGCACCTAGGCCACAAACAAAAAAAGACGTGCGATCATTCGTGTCGTTATGCGGATTTTATCAGAAATACATCAAAAATTTTAACGCTATTTGTGCTCCTCTGACTGATCTGACTCGCAAGGGACTTCCAGATAAAATTATTTGGACTGCACAATGTGAACTAGCGTTCCAAGAGTTAAAGGAAAAACTCACTAGCAAGCCTATTCTCAAACTGCCTGATTTGACACAGGACTTTGTCTTAAGAACCGATGCAAGTAATGTAGGACTAGGAGGGGCTTTGTTGCAAAGATCATCTTCACCTGATGGGGAACTGAAACCAGTCGCTTATGCAAGCCGTAAATTGAATAAGGCGGAACAAGGATACTCCACAAGCGAAAAAGAATGTTTAGCGTTAATCTGGGCAATAAAGAAGTTTCAAATCTATCTGTATGGTAGGACATTTGTGGTGGAGACGGACCATCAGCCTCTCGTGTTCTTGTCTCAGGCTAAGCATGAAAACGCAAGATTGCTGAGGTGGTCTTTATTGCTTCAACCTTATCAGTTCAGTATCCAATATATCCCAGGCAAATTGAATGTCGGTGCAGATTTCCTCAGTCGGCACCCCTGTGATCAAAATTAGAGTAGTGGCAGACGTGAGGAGTAATTTTACCTATGTGTATCGCTGGTGTTGGAACTTGCCATAGGCATGTTTTCAAGTGGGGAGATGTGTAGTGAAATTGACAGAGATACAACGGTAAAATATCTCCAAAGATAACATTTAAGGATAAAAACATAATGCGTAGGCTGCGAATAGTACATGATCGCCTAGACCGCGGGTCATCATCCTCCATAATAATTGACTTGCTAGACAGGAGGGGAACGGCGGATCAAAAAGGAAAAAAATATGACTGGAAAGATTGCGTGAGACTAGAAAGGCTAAGGAGACGCAATTGGGGGGGAAACGGAGAAAAGTCACGTTTCCCAAGTTGACATAAAAAGTAAGCAACTCGACAGAAGGGACCATAGATATGTTACGCCACAGTCATTTATTGGACGCTTTTGCAATACCAAGCCTTGATTTGAATTCAGCGGCTAAAACGCAGGTGTTTGGAATATTACAAAAATTTAAAAGTACTTTTTTCTTAATATTAATGTTAGGAATATAAAAATTAGCTGGCCGGATGGCCTATTCTGAGCAGTGAACTAATATGTTCTTAATTTTACAGACGGATAGATAATATTGAAGATAATGACAAAAGACAGTGTTGTTCACATCATCGACAGACTGTATTGAATCTAAAAGTGTCGCTAATTGCACAAAAAAACACGACTTTGGGACGCAGGTGTTCAAATTTACTTAGTATGGAGGAGAGGGTTTTTGGGTGGTAGCTGTGTCTAAATATAACTTTTAACGAAAAAATTTTGGAGGGGAGAGAAAGGTTGGTTCAAAAATCAAGTACATTTTGTAGAAACACAAGTAGAGACGGACAGACTAACAGATAACCATCCATACTTGACTGAAGCATGACTGAAATGACTTTAGTGTAGGAATTTGAAATTCAAATAAACCTAGGCAGTGATTGGCCACAGACAAGCATATTGTCGGCGCTTAGACGCGGATTTGGGGTCATTTCTCAATAGTTGTTCAGTGATAGACACAGATTTTAAAGTGTGGTGATTTCCATATGAAAGAAAGTGTAAGAAGTTTAGGGACGCCATACTATAGCCAGCAGCTCAGCTGAGTTTTGCTAGCAATTCTGTGTTATTTATTCATAATCTGAGCTGTGAGTTTCTGTTGTCAACAAAGCAGTGACTATTCAGTTGGTGACTTTACTCGAGTGTATCTGTGCAGTACTTGTGACAGAGACCACCATTATTGCCCGCCAGCACGGAGAGGTGGGACCACCTGATTTCAGCACCAGAGCTACAACGACAAGATGAGTGAGCCTCTGGTCTGCTGGACATTCACCAACGCTGTGTAGTTACTAATACCCTCATAAAAATTCCCACCATTTTCTGGACACTGTGTAGTCAATATAGACAGGTGTGATGAGGCCACCCCAACAGCACAAACATTAAATATCCTCCCAAGTAGATGACTACTAGAACATTTTAATAAAACTAACTAGTATAGTACATATATATGTACACTATTGCATTTATGATATAATATTCCATGCATTTCTTTCATAATCTCTAAATCTTTTTAAGTTCTGGTCAACCTAAAAAATTGATCCAGAACAAAATAAATGTAATATAATTTTATCAAAAAATTTACACACGTGAGTTAGTTCAGTGTATTTTAACATTTATTAATATTATTAGTCTTGTTAAATATCTGTGGGTATATCTATAACCTATTACACCACACTACATATCATAACCCTAGACACTTTACGTAGCCACATTCATTAAAAAAAATTAAGTGTGAGGTCGTAGTGGTAGCAAGAAAGGCCTTCTGACAATTCACAACTACATTTTATCTCAGGAGCCTTCACAGCTGGCCTCATACAATTACATTTAGTAATATCACCATCATACAATACCATCAACACCACCACATCCGGCGGTCGAGCTAAAATCTCTCAGCCGTTCAACCGTGCCCCGCGATCGACTTTCTGCCCACCTCTGTCCCCCTAAGAACACACGCCAATTTCGACGCGGTTTACATAAATGCTTTAAAAAAAGCTAACAGGAAAACGTCTCTGAAACAATATATTGTTTTAAGCCACACTGGCATTAGTAGAAACATTTTAAAGCCTTTGAATGAAAAATATCAGAGGAAAATCAATGATATCGATACTGTTTTCTTTCTTTAGGTTTAGATAAATTTAAAATAAGATTTTAAAAACTTGAGAGAGATCAAAATCAATTATCAGTTATTTGAGATGATTAACAAAAATAAATATGAGAATGTGCAGCGCCATGCTGCGCGATCAATTTTACACGGTTTGATCGCACCAGATTTTAATGTGGTCTGACGAAGTATATCACTCTGATCTCCTGTGTATAGCGCGTTTCACTAGCTTTGCCCTCAAACAAATGTAATTATCTGATTAACCGTCCAACGTATTAATGCCATTTTTTGCATACGAATAGCTTCACGTGCTTCAAGTTATTAGTCAGCAGAATGGAGTCTCGATGTGGGGACATCACTGGCCACAAGCCGCGAGCTTTCTAGTGGGTCTAAAGTTCATTTTTTTAAACAAAAAAAGGTAAAAGTAGTCCCATTGTGGATACTATCGTAGGGGAGTGAAGTGTTAGAGACTTCATCATACTAGGTCCAGCTTTTTTATGAGATAGGTGACCAGATCCCTTCCACGCTGCATTTGCCTTCCCTAACTCGAGCAGAGTCAGATACCCATTAAGTAATAATCAAAGTTTTGAGGGACTTGTTGGCTAAAATGAGCTATGTACGAAATAGGAACCAACAATGGTGAACTCAAAACAGCGGGATGTTTAAAAGTGAAAGTGCAGTCTATTCCTGCACACTGCAATAACTTGTCTTGACTATGATCCACCATTACTGAGCGATAGCTCTTGGTGAACTCCAGTAACTATAAAAGGTGGAAAAAGGTACAGGATTCCGTTACACGCCCATTGAGGCATACTGGGAATATGGTGTTAGGCCCATATTTTCTTGACCATCGGCACACTAGGGGTGATGTGGTCAGCCTCACGCCGGCCGCCTTAACCTTCCCAGAGTTGCTCTGGTACCCAATTCATGAGGCTGGGTCGACCCCGGAGCCGTTTGCGGTCTGAAAAATCTCACGTCAACTGGGGATCGAACCATGGGCCACCGAGCTAGGAAGCTAGTACACTAACCACGGCGCTACCGCGGCTCCATAAAATGTAGACCCACAGCAGATACTGCCATAGAGGATTGATGTGTTAGAGACTTCACTATACTAGGTCCAGCTTTTTAGGTAGTGTTACCAGTTCTCTACTTCGTTGCCCTTGCCTTCACTAACTCAAGACCAGAGTCAGGTACCGACGTACAGCTGGGTATTCTGGAGCGTGACACTACCAGTTTTCGAATCCGAGCACAGTAACTTTGCCGCGTGAGGCAAGCGGTGTTATTACTCTGCCAATCAAAAGCTCACTGCAAGACATATGAAAATGAAGAGACAGATGGATATGTCAAAAACGAGGATGTAGGTAAAAGTGTTAATTTAATTAAACTGAATATGGATACGGGAGAGATAATAAGGACGGATAATGATCGCCTGTTAGATAATGACATTGCAATAGATGAATCAACAATGTTAAGATTGCTGGAGTTTGGCTTCAAACGTAAGACAAGCAGGGATGCACCTATGAGAGGATGTATCTGTCGAATGTAGAAGCACCGCGCTACAGGAACAATTAGCATTCATACTGTTAAAGTTTGTTTTTCCTTTTAACACTTATGTCACTGGGCGTTTCTGTTGATTCTCTAAAACCTGCCCCAGGTTTCCAAAATACTCCTTTTGCGAGCTCCCCAAGTTGTCACGAGCTCTGTATTATGAATGTGTCGTGTGTAGATGGTAAACAACACTAGGGATATGAATAACACGACGCCACTGGTACAGCTCCATGACATTTAATAGAACATTCACATAAATCCTGAACATCAATAATGTCGTTACGCATGCATTACATCACACTCAGGCTGACACTGCCTGTAGGAAATAACTTATAACAATACTTCCACGGACTGGCTGACCGTTCACACACTAACAGTACACATAACACGTTTCTATGTGCGGCATTCAACCCTGCACGAATTCATTCACCATCCAGGTGTAAATCACTTATCCCAAGTGATTATGATTGGCGGCATGCAACATCGCCATATAAATTCTACTCCCATATAGCTACAAGGCGAACAATACTCAACGCCTTACTCCACCGTAGCTCCAAAGGCGGGACCAACTCGTCGCCTTAATATGTTATCCACGAACATTAACCAAAGTTCCTCCAAAACACTTAGGCGGGAAGACATCGCCTATACAACAATATCACAGACATAATCACTATTTTCATAATCACTATATAATATCACAAATGTCACATAATACGAGCACTCAGCTCGACCACAATTCACAGCCTCAAGCACACAGCTCGGCCATCAAGCACAGACTCCCCCTAGTCACATCCGGGTACTCTCTCAGCCACCCAGACTAGTTCACCAAACACGCTTTCTCCATGCGCACGCTCCAAGTCACAACATACTGACATGAAGTCAGACCCAAACTCAATCGCTGAGTGAAACTTAAATATTAATAACCTCAGTGACCCTTACTTCGACTCACTCCATCATCCACCTCAGAAATATGACTTAACACATACCCTTCGACATTTGATGAGGCAGAGACCTATGGGTTTGCCCGGAGTGCAGTGATGTCAATTTTGATCAGCAATAACAAGAATTAAAATTTTGTAAAAGTAACGAAAAGTTTGGTATGGATGTAACTGATCTGGCTATTAAAAAAATCCGCAGTGTTTCCTTACTTTTCCTAATGATATTGATCAACTAATTGAAACACCGCAAACTATTGTAATTAACAGTATGTACTAGAGATGGCTACTGTGTGTGTGTGTCGAAACAATGCTTCGAAACAGCAGAATGTCCGAAAGATTCGAAACACAGCCTGCTTGTTGTTTCGAAACAGTTTCAGTTCCTGTCTGCCTCGCTGTTTTGCAGAGACACACTGTCTCACTGTCTCACCTTCCGTGGGCCTTTGTAAAATTTGAGTCAACCGTCCGGAACATTAGTATGGAATATCAAACACGTCATATTTTTCAGGGATGTGTTATGATGACTTGATTTTACAAGTGATATTATTTTTGCTGAGAAGTTATAGACACTGGAAATTGTGTCAGTGCTGCAGTTGTCAATGTTTTAGGCACTATGCTAAAGTTGAAAGTGTCCGTGTGTTCGTATAAATGTAATGGACACTTTATTAGCTCTGCTGATATCTGTGTACTCGGTGTGGATTTGAATCATTGTCTACCAAAACTAGCTTACTCTAGTTTGATATCATGTGTTATTGTTACTGTTATTATTATTGTTGTTGTTTATTATTTTCACATATACTGCACAGCTATCATCATATCTCCGTTTTATTTCATCATAATGAAGACTCGTCTAAAAATATTGAATTGTGGTCATACGAAACGCCATAGATTTTCACACACGCCAGTAGCGCGCAAGACAAAACAGAGGAGATTGTCTCACACAGTTCATGTATAGTAATGTATACTGTCTATTAGAGACTTCTTTCTCCCCGAAACGGGCAAAAGTGCCGTTGTGTCGAAACAGTGTGTCGACACAGTTTAAATCACTGAGCCGAATGTCTCGAAACAGCGGAGTGTGTCGATTTACCCACCTCTAGTATGTACGATATCTGCTGCACAATGTAGCATTTGGGCGTCGAATGTTGTTGACGGTCCAGGCGTTTGTTGCCTTCTATATAGAACGCAGTCTTTCCAAACTTAAGTTGGTAAAAAATGTTTTAAGATCAAGCACGAGTCATAATCATGGCTCTGGAGTCGGAGTAGTGGAGTCGGTAATTTGTTAGTGCAGTCGGAGTCAGTTAAAAACGTCCCGACTTCGACTACAAATCTTACGAGACTTAAGTCAAGGCAGATCCACGTTTGATCCGAGCAATTATAGGGGGGTGCTTAAAAAATTTTTCATGTTAAAGTACATCCATTTTTACATGATGTAGGAAATTTTAAATTGCTTCTGATCATAAATACAGTTTTTATCACAATTTGAAATTAGTTGGCACATTTAGAAAAAGCATACAAGAAATGATAATAAACTATCATCATCATCATCATCAGTTGCCATCTCCACAACGAAGGTTGGCTGTAATGGATCTCCAACGTCTTCTGTCTCTTGTCTTGATGGTGCACTCTGATAGACTCTTTCCTGTCCATCTCTTGATGTTGTCTTCCCACTTATAGCGCTGTCTTCCCCTTGCACGTTTGCCTTCAACTCTCCCTTCTGGTATGGTCTTCTGCAAGGTGTTATGCCTTTTTATGTGGCCAAAGTATTTTAGCTGTCGAACTTTGACCTCCCTCATTAGTTCTCTTTTCATCCCTAGATTTTCTAGGACCTCCTTATTTGTTTTCATCTCTTTCCATGAGATACGCCCCATTCTTCTATATATCCACATTTCAAGAGCCTCAATTCTTTCTTCCAACTGCTTATTCATCGTCCATGTTATAAACTATATACACTGTCAATTTTCCCGTCAATGTTAAAATGAAACTATTTTACCTCATGATGCTTGGCAAAGCAGTCATTTGTGTGCAGGTGTGGATGATTTGTTATGTCGTATTACTGTATGGATGAATAAATAGTTTAAAATATAGTCTACAAAAACCTTGTATTCATTTATTCACACACATAACATACTTATACATATAACTCCATATAAGTGCTTAATTTTATGTCATATCTCTAGTTTAAAAAACTGTATTCGGAGTCGGACTTCTAAACTGTCCAGAGTCGGGGTCGGAAAATTTTTTGGCCGACTCCACAACCCTGGTCATAATAGTCTAAAACACTTATCTATTGTAAAAAATATTTAAGTAGGTAGGAAAACTGACAGCCTCATTTGTGTGTCTGGTTGTATTACTGTTTTCGTTTAGTAATTTAACGATATTTCTAGACATGCGCAATAGCTTTGTTTTGTTGACTGTCATTCACAATTTTCCTTTGGGCTCCTAATGGAGCATAGAGTCATTATTGCAGCTGATCCCCTTTACATTCTCTTTTAGCGGTGATTTATGTGGCAAGTTGTTTTACATGATGAGCTGCCAGCGTTATGCACAACATCATATTTGTCGCCTGGTACGACATGCTTGAGGGTATAATATTTATTTTCTGTCTTTGTGTCATCAGAAACCCTCCGGGAATTACACGAGGCTTTGTTGACTTTACATTTACTTAATTCTGTAGAGTTTTCTGCTTTGAACTGAGAAGAAAGTAAACTTCTCTGAATGGCGGTTCGTTAAACCAGACGGTCTGAACACCCAGCATTATTTTGTCTGAGACGACCCTTTCCAATCATGTCTTATTTCTCGATCTCTATCGCGGTTTCTTCGCTTTTTCATTCTCATAACTTTGGGCTCCAACGTGAGCTCTGTACGCTTGTGCTGCCTTACCATAAAAAAAGTTAAATAGAAAAAACAAAATGCGAGTCTCTCTTATGACAATAATTGCTACAAGTTGTCTGTGAAGTCAATTTATCCAGGCACGTAACGCTGTGCAAAACTAGACGTTTTTTTCTATGAATGTTACACCATGTTATTCATACGTAAGTGCGGCCCAAAGTAGTTGTTAGAAATGATACCTTCCTCATGACCTGGGGCAAAAATAGCACACCATTGTTCTTTCCTGTTATTGCTTGATGGATAATTTGTTCGTATATGTATATATATATAATTAAAAAAAGAAAAGAATAGCAAACTACAGTTTAACAGAACAGCTGTGACTGTAGTAGATTCTGGGTATCGATTATTTTTAATGACAAAAACCCGGTTTTCGTGTCTCTCGGCATATTTTCTTTTTCCCGGGATCGTTTCACGCGAGAAGTGCCGAGATTAGAATGGTCTGCTGCAGGCTTATGTGTTATTTATGTTCATACAATACCAGAAACCTACCCACTGTTCTATACTATTGTCCTTTAGTCTTCTACTATTTACTGGACCCAGTATCAAGGTCTTTGTCTTGTTTGGACTGACACATACTGTTAATAGGGGAACAACAGAAGTGATTGCGTCATTAAGGGGCTGAGTTGCCCACTGTATACTTCCGGTGTTATCTTGTGTTTCTTACTGATAAATAGCCAGTAAAGCATCTTTTTTTGGGGATGCCTAGCTGGCCGTGGGGTCAGTGTGATTCGCTTGATAGCTAGGCGGAGTTGTCGTACGGAAGGTACGGGGTTCGAACCCTGGGTAAGCCACTCACGTCTGTTGTTTTTCTGTTGTCCAAGTGTTCTACTTCTTTATTTCTTACGAGTGCCTGAAAACATACCTTTATGTTTGTCTAATATTAATTTACTGTTTACAGGCCTCGGGTTTCCCTTCCTTATGTGTTATTTATGCCCAGGGGTAATCAATATCTCCAGGAAAAAAAAAAGTTTTAAAATTTTAGTGCGACTGTCCAGGACTGTGCAGAACAGATAAGCCGTTATGGGCAGCGTCTCGACCATTCTCTCTGAGCACGGACCGTGATAGTGTTAGCACGGCAATGTGTAGGCAAACGCAAGTCTTGAATATCATAAAAAAAGTGATTTCGTCTTTCCACAACTTACGGTCTGTTACTTTTAGTTTTTCGTTGTTTTGCTTTCACTGTTATTGAATTGATAACCATCATGATTACCACTTACCTTTGTGTTTCTTACCACGCATGAAGCTACCACGCAGGTAATACCCTTTCAGTAAGCCTGCACCAAGCAGCCACATGCTCTTACCGCGGGGATTTCTGTGACAAGTCGTTTTACATGATGAAGTTGCAATCCCCATACACAACCTCATACTAGTCGCCTTCTACGACATGCCTGAGGGTGCAGTTATTCTTTCTTTGTATCCCGGGATTTACATAGTCTTTTATCTTCTTCTTCTGCGTTCGTCCTAAAAAGGACGTTGGTTAGGTTGTGTCGCCGTTTACAGTGTGGCTGCGATATTTGCGCCTTTCGGCCCAACACATCTGATTTCATCATGGCAATTTTGGAACCGGGATTGATTTCCCTTTTCGATCCCTACTGTCTCGGCCAGACTGCAGTGATGCAGCCTGTTTCCAGGACCATCACTTGCAGGTAGAGTAGGGTCTTGATCAGCTCTGGTTCGCTGACCCTGACGCAAGCAGTCAAGCTATGGGTCGCTGACTGCATTCATCTCGTTTGCTGCGTCTTCGGTCCCATCTACATAGTATGAACTGACACTTCGTCTTCTTCAAGTACCATGCTTATTGGCGTAGGAGATCATGTCTCTCCACAACTTCCTGTCTCCAGTACTATCTATCAATTCTGTTGTTGACTCCATTCTATGCCGCGATGTCTAACTGTTCATTATTTGCTCTCTTTGTTTTCCTCAATTTCCTTAAAACTGACAAGGTGAACCGCTTAAAACATTTCATGGGGCACTGGCTATTCTAAATAATAATAATAATTTAATATATCACCTGGTTTCGGTACTTCTTAGCCAACATTATTACCTGAGCAACCAGGACCAACCCTCCACGGTTAATTCTCGGATTAAGCCAATGACAACTATACATCTCACCTTCAGCATGTCTACTCCAGTTATGTTCTCCATTGAATCTCTCACGACTACGTCTAATTCGATCATGTCATCCATCATAAGTCTCACTTCTATCACACCTAATCCAATCATGTCTTCCACCATACTTCTCACCTCCAGCACATCCACTCCAATCATGTCCTCCACGATACCTCTCACTCCTAGCACACTCACTCCAATCATGTCCGTCACTGTCCTTCTTACCTACGACATATGTACTCCAATCATGACCTTCACCATACTTCTCACTCCCAGGATATCTACCACAATCATGTCCTCCCTTACACCTCTCACTCCAATCATTTTCTCCACTATACCTTTCACCTCCATCACATCTAATTTAATTATGTCTTCCACCATACTTCACATCTCCAACACATCTTCTCCCATCATGTCCTCCACCGTACCCTTCACCTCTAGTACCTCTGCTCCAATCGTTTCCTTCACTGTATCTCATTCAGTTCGGTTAGTTTGAGGGCGATCAAGAGTATGCAGTTCCGCCCCTTACATAGAAATAACCTTATCTTCTATGGCAATGACAGCTGTATTGTAAATTTCATCATCACTGTAACCAGTTTCCATTTCAAGGTATATTAACTGAGCCTGATGTTTAAAATCTTCTATAAGATCATCTCTGTATTTCATCCTTAGTTCTAGTGGGTCACCAACTCCACAGGTTCTAAGTAGAATTTCATCTGATGTTTCTTGCTGTGTGCGATATTGAAGACTAAAAGTAGACGAACCAAAAATATTGCGACCTCGGATCTTATTGAATCCTTTTATTTTAAATGGAAAATACATTGATATATTGACCCAAAATTAATGTTAAGGGAAACAATACAATTAATGTCTAACTTTCATTACCAATAAAACATTGCGTCCCCTGTTTCTGTATGGGACATTCGGACAGACGTTCAAAAATATAGATTAGATTTCATCATGTCCAAATAATTGATACTGTTCAACTTTCAAGGCAGAATTTCAAAGTGCTAAATGAGCTTGCTGCGACAATAGATCTGGCAAGGATGAAGGCGAATAGCAAAGCCAGGCTGAGCACCACAAATACATACTTTCTGAGGGCAGGAAAGTCAGCACACCCCAAAACGAGTAAACCAGGTAGCAGTTTACCATCTCTTCTTGACTGTGCAAACGACTGGGAGATGGCGGTAGACCTACCTGGACGAGGGGCATATCCAGAGAGTATCAGAAAATCGCGGAGACGGCCGATATAGTGCTTCATTCTTCAGCATCGCTTCAGGTTATACTGATTGAACTAACCGTGCCATTTGAATCCAGATTGGACGAACAACATTCGTTCAAAGCGGCCAAGTATAAAGATCTGGCCGCGGATCTGAGACACGATGGGTTCACTGCAAGGGTCAAGGCTGTTGAGGTGGGCGCAAGAGGGCTCGTGGCTGCATCAGTGTATGATTTATTGAAACTGTTGGGACTGAAGGGACAGTCGAGAACAAGGGCACTGAAGAGGCTTAGTGAAACTGCCGAAAAGGCATCGTGCTGGCTGTGGAACAACCGCAATGGGCTATGGAAATCGTGACAGTAAACTCTGCGGTACAGAAAACACCAGGAATTTTTGTAAGTCCACAGTACGCTGAGTTTTTCATTGTACTGATGAAAGGGTTGTGACTGACGAGCAACAGGCGGTGTATATTATAAGAGGTGTTAGGCACAGAATTTCAGTTGCTAGCGCACAGCGGCTAGCCTCGTCGGCTTCGCGCAGGTGTCTCCGTGTCTGTCCCTAGTTGAGTGCGACGGAACGAACGGAGTAATTTGTCTTCTCTTTGTTAATTTCACAATTGCCCCCACGGCTGGCGGAGTTGTGGATTTTAAAGTTGCTTCCAAAGTCAAATGGGTTCATTTTCGATACAAGACAACAGGAGGCTGAGACACTTGGGAGTCATGACCCAAGTGGGCCCGCCCCCCTTAGAGTGTAAAAGAGTATACTGGGCCGAAACACTTGCCGGATGGGGGGACTTCTTCTAATGATCAAATTGCCTCCTGTTGTATCGCTCTGTAAAGAGTTTCCTATCTTTGTCTGAACTGTCTAGCCAATTTTATTTCTAGTTTTGCTATTTTTAGTTTACATGAGCAAGTCACTCAATTTCTTTCTTATTAGCATCCTTTTGTGTCAAGGACACGCCGTAGTTTGCGGAACTTTGTAACTGTCTTTGCTTGAAGACACAACATTGCTTCTAAAGCAGTGCATTTGCTAGGACTTCTGCAATAACACTTGAAAACCTGTTGGAGAGTTCATTTAACTTGCTGGTAAAACTTGACCAATGCTTCCAACTATATTGACAATTTCAGGAGGTATTTAGTAACAGCCAGTAATGGTTTGACCTAATGCATTAAACCACTCCATCTAAGAAATGTTACTATCACAGCGTGTGTCAGCTTCTGCTAATCTCGGAGAACCGACCTTGTCACAAGCTTTACTTCAATATTGAGTCTTAGGCAAGCCAGCTAATAATAATCAGTCAGGCCGCAAGCAGCTCCAGTATCGAGAAAAAATTGCATTGGTTACTTATTTATCAGCACTTTGATGAGCAATTTGCCATCATGGGTCTCGAGGATGAGAAATTAAACATTCTAGGTGGCTTGAATGCCTTTCGATCAAGGCTGGGGTCCGACATGAACTCTAACCTTTTGAAAACTGGGAAAGTGCGTTTCTTTTGGAGTTTTAGCAGCCTGCTCTGGGAGTTGATCCTATTCCACCTTGGTTGCTACTTTTAACTTCATTCCTGGTTCTTTTTTTCCATGTTGCCAGCAAGAAGCAGTTGTGAAAGTAACCATTGTGTTGTACATAAAAGATGCTTTAAAGGGATGCGAGGCTTCTTAAGATGCTGTAAAGAGGTGTGAGGCTTCTTAAGATGCTGTAAAGGGATGCGAGGCTTCTTAAGATGCTGTAAAGGGGTGTGAGGCTTCTTAAGATGCCATAAAAGGGTGTGAGGCTCCTTAAGATGTTGTAAAGGGGTGTGAGGCTTCTTAAGATGCTGTAAAGGGATGCGAGGCTTCTTAAGATGCTGTAAAGGGGTGTGAGGCTTCTTAAGATGCCATAAAAGGGTGTGAGGCTCCTTAAGATGCTGTAAAGGGGTGTGAGGCTTCTTAAGATGCTGTAAAGGGGTGCAGGAACTCTAAAAGATTAAGAAACACTGGGCTAAGCTGTTAAATCGAGGAAGATTAGGGGAACTACGGTAAGACGTGGAGTACAATGGATGGGTATAACAAAAAATCGAAAAAAGGTGATTCGTCTTACGAGGACAAAAGACAAAGAAAATAACCCACGTTGCGGCCACAAGGCCTTCGTCAGGGAAAGGAAAGAAATGTTGTACATATATTACTGTCCTGAATATATATCGTCTTCTTCTTTGATCCATAACCGCCAACCGTCAAAGCAGTCAGCTGCCATCACGCCTGGTGGCGTCCTGTAGGGCAGCAACAAATTGATTCCACCTTGCTCGGTCGGCGGCCATCCTTCGTACAGTGCCCCAACTCTGGTTCATTCTTTGCATCTCGGCTTCCACAGTACTCCGCCAAGTAGTTTTTGGTCTGCCTCTCTTTCGCTTTCCCTCGGGGGTCCATAGCATAGCTGTTCGTGTGATGGTATCAGGGTCCCTTCTGAGGACGTGGCCAACCCAACTCCAGCGTCTGCCAGCTATGATGGTGTGCATGTCCTCCTGGTTACTCCGAATAAGTAGTTCTTGGTTGCTGATGGTGTTTGGCAGATTGTGTGGAAGGAGGACAGTTTCGACATTTCCTTCTCTGTTACTCTCCAACATTCCGCACCATAGAGAAGCACAGAAAGTACACAGCTCTCATACAGTCTTAATATGGTGTTTGTGCTGTACTGGGAAGACTTCCAAATGTTGTTGAGAATAGCAAAGGCTGTTCTCGCTTTATTCATTCTGTTGTTAATGTCCTTGCTTGTTCCGCCGTCAGGTGTTACTATGCATCCTAGGTAAGTAAATGTGTCTGTCTGTTCTAACGTCTGGTTCCTTACTGTTATTGGCTCAGGATTGCCCACATTTAGTGTCATGACCTCTATCTTCTTCAGATTGATGTTCAGGCCAACCTGCTGGCCATACTTATTCAGTCTATCGGTTTTGTCTTGAATGTGTTGATTTGAATGCGCGAGTAGTGCAATGTCTGAATATATATATGTTGTACATATATTACTGTCCTGAATTCTATTAATTTGTTCTTTATCCTTGTCCAGTCGTTCATCAAAATATTCCAGCTGCTTTTCCATTCGTTGTTGAAGTATTGTCAAGAACGATGTCATTGGTGACTCCAGAGTTTACTTCACTTATTCATTCTCATAACGTATACTTGACTGTGTCTGATACGGGTTTGAACTAAATAACACGAACAACAAGCTACTTCAGTAGAATGCAGTTTTTAAAAAGGCACATTCGATCCTAAGTAGCGTAACAACGAAATGATGCTAACGTAAGAACTAAGGCAACACAAATGAGAAATATAGTCTAATCAGAACACGTTACGTGAGAGAAGACAGTCAGGATATATCGCCAGTGTGATGTCTGATCACACACAATTCGGTCATAAAACTTTAGAATGTACGGAGTTAAAGCAAGCAGGTAATTAGGCCTAATATAAAAGTTAGTCTGTGAAGAAGCCGACAAATTAAAGAAGTATTAATTGATTATTTGATTCATTCATTCATTGCTCTTCAGTCTCATAAGGAGCATAGGCTTTGAACAAACGTATGCCATGACTTCCTGTACGTGACATCAGCTCAAGGTCTTCCTCAGCACCTTCATGTCTGTCTCCATCTCTCTTCTCCACGTGTTCCATGGTCTCCTCTACCTCGCTTACGCTGAGGTTTCCAAAACAAGGACTGACTGGTTGTGGTGGGTTTGATGTTAATACAGTTTGTTGTTAAGAAATCTTAGTGTACTGAATGAGGTCAGCTGTGAAGGTCCCTGAATATAATAAATATTAGAGTAAATTTCCAGGGCCCCTTTCTACTACCACCACTATGATCTCATTCAGACTTATTCTAGATAGAATGTAAGATGACTACGTTTTGTGTCTAGGGTTATTAAATGCTAGTGTAAGGTTGCATTAACCAACTAAACATTTAAACAATTACAGAAATTATTTTATTATCTAATACAACACAACAGTACCACGACAATCACATACAAACTACACTTTAAAAGACTATCTTTAGTAAGTCAGTGGTTGAAAGTTAAGGTTTTTCAATGTATTGTCCTGAATCTAATTTATTTGGAATCAGGACTGACAATCAAAGTGAAATCATAGAAATTACTTACACATCAATCAATGCATTTATACAATGGGATCTTCTGTCCATTAATACATATATTATTATATCCTAGTGGTGTAGTTGTATTGTAAAACTGAGGTGACTTCTAGTATACATGTTTGATTGTTTACTATCAGGAAATCTCTGGCATGTTGCTTGTACGTTTTTATGGACACGATGGAATGTTTATATTCAATTTTCAGTCTTTTATTTTTGATATAATGTTTGTTGAGCGATCAGGTGCCGAAACAGTGAACCTAACTTTGGAAATATGATAGGTAGGAATCTTCCTGCACTTCGCTGAACGAAAACCTTCAGCTCCAACTTCTTCAAGAATGATGGAGGTTCCTACAGTTGTCCCGAAAAAGGCAAGACTGTGGCAGAAGATATCGGCCCACTATAGTCTGGCACCAGTTATTGACAGCAAAAAAACCCTCTGAAATCAGAAGGATAGTCTCCTTCGTAATCTAAAGCCTACACTAATATTCAACAACCAGCATACAGGCACATTCGACAAACAAACATGCAAGATCAGCTCTTTTCGAACAATCCCTTTCAAACCAGCTTTTCTTTTGGTGTCGACCAGGTATTACCAGTATTTGCTAGTCCTAATAGTTACAAAACGCCTCTGCAATTCCATTGCCAATAATCTGTTAATAAAAATTCCATACAATACGGTAGGATAGGTATTATGCTCCTGATTGATAATCCTAAATAATTTAGTTGGTAACCTCTCCGATAGTCTTTCATATGCTGGATCAATCTCCTCTAGCCTCTGTTTTGAGTCTGCCATAGACTCATTTTATATACAGTCGTATGATTGTATTTCACATTCAAATTTTATTTTAAATTTAAAATGTTAAGTCCAAATCAAAGTTCTTACCACAATGCATTGGAAATAACACAATTTAAACGATGACTAGGCAATTATGGCAAATTTTCGATGATGCCCTTGTTCCAGGCTTTTCCATATTATTGTTAGAAAATTCTCCGCCTCTGTCTCATCGATCTTGCTTTACACAAAGCTTTTTCTTGAAAATGGCAGTGAATCAGTATCCCGTTTCGTACCGATATTATGCATTTTGTCCAATGGGACCGTGTTTACTTTATTTTGAATTTATGCGTTTCAAATAAAAAACTCTGAATATGTTCCAAGGCAAATGGAGTCCCTATACAATTTTAGTTTTAGGTCAACGCGAGGCTGATCATACGTGCGCCTTCCTTTAAAATCCAAAACCAATCAAATAGGCCCGTACCTTTTTTGCAACCTCATTTCCAAAGTCGTTTTTTCAAAACATGCCATACTAAAAATTACAAGCAGGCATGATCTTTACTTGACTTATAGTCTGGTCGGGTCCACTAGTAGTATTATGGCTATAATTAGTTAATTAATGGACTATTTGCGTAACTATTACCATATTCTTTGTCAGCAAGTCATAAGGTACACGAATATACAATTTATATGGGACTAGTTGGCTTGGTTCAGAAGTACAGAGTTTTTTTTTTTCAATGTTAGTGTTTTTATTTTTTGTCTACTACACGTTCAATTCTTTTCCATGTGCTGTCTTCTCTATTTACGTGAACATTAGTACGAACTCTTTTGAAATAAGAGCTAAGGTTGTTTTTGTGACACGAGTTGTCTGCACGTTCTAACTTTTTCCTCGTATTTTGGGGAAACCCCTAAGGCAAAGCGTGCAAGTTGGTTGTAGACTTAGAACCAATTGAGACGTGCTTTGCGTGTTATCGAACCTTGCCCCTCCTCGTTTCCCAATGCATTTTTAGGCATAATTTTCTTAGAACTAGGAAAAGTGATTATGTCAAGGACGAATTTGAAAAATTTGGGTACCGTTTTGTTCGGCTATTCGTTAGCAAATAATCTGAAGGCGTAGGCGATACCAACAGTTCTAGTAGAAAATTATGTTATACTTTCTTATCTTTTCCTTTATGCCCGATATTGTTATATATTAATTTAGATATTGTATTTAGAAATTCACTACACTGGTTATGCTATCAGTAAATAGGACAGAAATACGTGTCTCTCTCTGGGAGACCAAACAAACAAGACAAAAATTTGAAGAAGAGAACTGGAGACAGAGGTGAAGGAAAACATGGACAGAACATGAGATGATGGCACGTGACCTGAGAACGTGGCATGTGTTTATTGAAGGCCTATGCTCCTTGGGGAGCTAAAGGGTATTGATTGATTTAAAATGTCTCTCCGTGTGCATCAGATCAGAAAGCAATAAAAGAACCATCACTGGGATATTCCTGTTACTGTATATGCATTGGAAGAAATGAAGATGACCTACTAACTTAGTCTCGGCTTGTCAATTTAAAACGAGCATTTAATACCAGGCACTCTCTGTCTTACTAGTTACTGTTATTTACTTATGTTCGTTTATTATTTACTACTCACAAGCCGAGTGTCCGACTGGCTAAGCCAGTGCTTCTTAACCAAGGGTGCATGCACTCCCTGGGTGTGCGAGACTTACCTTATGGGGTGCGAGACATGCCAGATATTTTAGAATGCGAATGAGCATAAACAATACATACTACATACTACACTCAAATGTATTTGTACAAAATATAACATTGACAACATGAATTAGATACCAAACCTTAGTCACATTCTGTAAATAACATTTTCTAAAAATAAACGTTTATCTTTTTTAAGCATTTCTGGTATGTTTCGTGAAAGGGTGTGAGGCTTCTTAAGATGCTGTAAAGGGATGCGAGGCTTCTTAATATGCTGTAAAGCTGTGTGAGGCTTCCTAAGATGCTGTAAAGGGTGTGAGGCTTCTTAAGATGCTGTAAAAGGTGTGATGCTTCTTAAAGATGCTGTAAAGGGATGCGAGGCTTCTTAAGATGCTGTAAAGGGATGCGAGGCTTCTTAAGATGCTGTAAAGAGGTGTGAGGCTTCTTAAAATGCTATAAAGGTGTGTGAGGCTTCCTAAGATGCTTTAATTAAAGGGATGCGAGGCTTCTTAAGATGCTGTAAAGGGGTGTGAGGCTTCTTAAGATGCTGTAAAGGGGTGTGAGGCTTCTTAAGATGCTGTAAAGGGGTGTGAGGCTTCTTAAGATGCTGTAAAGGGGTGTGAGGCTTCTTAAGATGCTGTAAAGAGGTATGAGGCTTCTTAAGATGCCATAAAAGGGTGTGAGGCTTCTTAAGATGTTGTAAAGGGTGTGAGGCTTCTTAAGATGCTGTAAAGGGATGCGAGGCTTCTTAAGATGCTGTAAAGTGGTGTGAGGCTTCTTAAGATGCTGTAAAGGGGTGTGAGGCTTCTTAAGATGCTGTAAAGGGGTGTGGAGCTTCTTAAGATGCTGTAAAGAGGTGTGAGGCTTCTTAAGATGCCAAAAAAGGGTGTGAGGCTTCTTAAAATGTTGTAAAGGGTGTGCGGCTTCTTAAGATGCTGTAAAGGGATGTGAGGCTTCTTAAAATATTGTAAAGGGTGTGCGGCTTCTTAAGATGCTGTAAAGGGATGTGAGGCTTCTTAAGATGCTGTAAAGGGATGCAAGGCTTCTTAAGATGCTATAAAAGGGTGTGAAGCTTCTTAAGATGCTCTAAAGGGGTGTAGGAACTCTAAAAGATTAAGAAACTCTGGGCTAAACTGTTAAATCGAGGAAGATGAGAGGAACTGCGGTAAGACGTGG
Organism: Oreohelix idahoensis; assembly: GCA_024509875.1. Classification (NCBI taxonomy): domain Eukaryota; kingdom Metazoa; phylum Mollusca; class Gastropoda; order Stylommatophora; family Oreohelicidae; genus Oreohelix; species Oreohelix idahoensis. The sequence goes on from JAMPIV010012722.1 coordinate 111,324, forward strand.
AGTACAATGAATGGGTATGAACAAAAATCGAAAAAAGGTGATTAGTCTTACCAGGACAAAAGACAAAGAAAATAGCCTACGTTGCGGCCACAAGGCATTCGACAGGGAAAGGAAAGAAAGTGAGGGCTAAATAAGACACATAAGAATCTAAAAAAATATAAAAATAAAAACTGGGTACATCCCTAAAAGCAGCTAAGACCTAGCACGCCTGCCGAAGTGAGAGTCACAAGAAAAAGAAATGGCTTCCACTTCCGGAAGTTAACAGTACATGCTAAGAAGCTAAAAATCGAAACTAAACAAGAAACTACCCAAACGTAATAATAATAATAGAGTGCTAGATATAGAAGAGGACAGAATAAGTTGGAGATAAATAAATAATTAATTAAAATCAAGGCATATTAAAAATAATAATAATAATAAATAAATAAAAATTAAGTCCATTGGCTTTTTTTTTTTTCATTTCTTCCCAGGCCATTTTTTTTTACGCGTTACTTCATAACCAGTGCATGATGGGTGACCATAGGAGAATTAGTTCCGTCCTGAGGGCGCAAAGTAAACTCTGGCGTTACTCTTTTCTAATAATGTTAGAATTCACTTCCAGTCCTATTTATGGCCTGCCCTATATATGGCCTGTCCTATATATGGCCTGTCCTATATATGGCCTGTCCTATACTGCAGAAAAAGCACAACTTATTTATTTCCCGCCATCTTTTGGCGGGTGACTTATGCTATTAAACATTTTACATCTAAAATTTGCGACATTTTTGTATGTCCACAGATCGACAACGCATTTTAGATGTTGTGATGAAAACGTGACCAGCGAGACGCGGTAAGTGAATGTAATACTTGACACTTACCTATGATTGTAATACTTAATTATTATTTTTAAGACTGTCGAATGAAAGAGTGCTTATGTTATATTCTATAAAGATGTATTATGGCAAATACCAAAAGGTAAATTACTGAAACGTGAGTTTAACTTTATCCTTCATCTGCTGTATTGGACTTCCACCAGATGAGTTTCATTCTGGATCACGGTGTTCAATTATTTTGTGTTTTTTTTATATAAGTCAGTTAGACTTTCTAAAAGACGTATGTGTGACCTGTGATAATCTTTTATGTTTTGAAATTAACTTGTGTTTACATGTGAGAACCTGTTCTATTTTAAGATTAAATGGTGTGACCTGTGATAATCGTTTCTGTTTTGATATTAAGTGGTGCGACCTTTTATAATCTATTCTGTTTTGAGATTGAATTATGTGACCTGAGATCATTTATTCTGTTTTGACATTAAAAGGTGTGACCTGTGAAAATCGTTTCTGTTTTGAGATTAAGTTGTGTGACCTGTGATAATCTTTTAAGTTTTTGAGATTAAGTTGTGTGACCTGTGATAATCTGTATCTGCACAGAAACCAGAAACGGCGAGAGCGCTTCTGCCAATTTAGGTATAACAGATAGTCCCATAGCAGATAATGCAGCAGGGGATAGTGTGACCGGTTCCTATATTTACTATTCGATTTGTTATGAAATGTGTGTGTCTATGTGTTATTGTCTACATGTGTGCTACTTGCTGTTTTATGAAATATCTGCTGTCTTTTATTTTCATCATGTCAGCCCTTCTTTGTAATATAAAATATCTACTTTTTGTTATTGTTATCGTGTCAGTCCTTCATTGTAATATAAAATATCTACTTTCTGTTATTGTTATCGTGTCAGCCCCTCTTTGTAATATAATATATCTACTTTCTGTTATTGTTATCGTGTCAGCCCCTCTTTGTAATATAAAATATCTACTTTCTGTTATTGTTATTGTGTCAGTCCTTCATTGTAATATAACATATCTACTTTCAGTTATTTGTTATCGTGTCAGCCCCTCTTTGTAATATAAAATATCTACTTTCTGCTTTAAAAACTTTTGTTAGTAAGGCACAATGCATTTATTGAAGATTTTTGGCTTATTCCTTTGCTGGAGTAGCATTTTGTTTCACTGTTAGTGCATGGTCGATTAATTAGCATTACGTACCTGTCAGGTTGTACGTTTCTGCCATACAATGTACGTTTTTTTGGGATACTTTTAGCAGTGTACGCCCGTACAACGGTCGTTGTACGAATTTTATCCCCCCCAAAAAAAAGAAAACCAATCGGAACAAAAATTTAAAAAAAAAAAAAAGAAAATTAAAATCTAATAATATTTTATAACCCAGGTTTTTTTTTTAAACCATTTTTTTTTTAATCCCGGGATTTCTCAGCGTTTGTTTTTAATACGAGGTCTTCCCCACTAACCAATCAAATCCTATTATCCCCAACAATTCAGTAATAAGTTTACCCAACAATTCCGCAGTAAGTTTGAACATTTTGGGCTTTCAGCGTGAAAAAGACGTATTTTTAAAGTTATCTGTTATCAACAACGCTTGCGACCACCCCTAGACACGATTTTAAAAAAAGATTAAATTTGGTGTGACCTAGTGAAATATCGTTATTTTCTGTTTTGATTTTTAAGTCGTGTGCGACCTGTTATAATCTTGCCCTTTTTGAGATTAAGTTATGTGTGACCTGGCTGATAATCTTATTTCTGTTTTTTGAAATTTGAAACGGTGTTTTTAAATCTGAAAAAGCGTTTTTTCTGTCGGGATCTTTGAAATACGCAATTAAGGTTTAACCTGGTATCCCATCTTCGTACAAGAAGCAGATAATGCAGCATGGGAGTGAAGTTGTGTCGACCTCAGTGATACTGTATCTGAAGCATCCAACCATAATCGGCAATCATGGTCACACTCCACCGTCCTTTAACTGACTCCAATTTAGGTATGTTGTACGTGTTATTGTTCCCATGCAGACTTGCTGCAGGGAAAAAAGTCAAGATGCGAATCGAGCAAATGGATTTTCATGATACAGCCCATAAACTCTTACAGGGTAATGCACCGGTTAACAATATATAGTACTTTTGTGTTTTGTTATGAAATGATTTGTGTCCATGCGTCAAAAGTTGTCTCATGTTAACTATAAAATTGTTTTTTAACTTTCCTGCTGTCTTTTACCTTTTTTTCATCATGTCGCTAAGCGGAAACTCTTTGTAATATAATATATCTACTTTCTGTTATTGTTATCGTGTCAGCCCCTCTTTGTAATATAAAATATCTACTTTCTGTTATTGTTATCGTGTCAGCCCCTCTTTGTAATATAAAATATCTACTTTCTGTTATTGTTATTGTGTCAGTCCTTCACATGTAAAATAAAAATATCTAGTTCAGTTATTGTTATCGTGTCAGCCCCTCTTTGTAATATAAAATATCATACTTTAAGTTTCTTTTATGAAAACAGAGTAGGCGACTTATTGTTAGTAAAGGCAACAACACGGCATTAGACTAATTGGAAGATTTTGTACGCTTCGTTGACTTTGTTGCTCATGACCGAGGTGCACCATTTTGTTTCATCTGTTGCAATAGCAAATGTCATCATCCATCTCAAAGTATTGAACAAGTTCTCTGTGTCTATGACGAAATTTAGATATCGGAGTATTGGGCGCTAAAAGATTCCATTCTTTGAGTCGCGAACTGAGTAATTCCGCTTGTCCATTTACATTAGAGCGAGATACGTATTAGATTAAAATACTGAATGGTTAATTAAGTGAACACCCATTACAACGGTATATAATCCGAGTCAATTTTAGTCCCCCCTAAAAAAAACTAAAACCAATCGGTCCAACAAATTGTTCTGGTTTAAAAAAAAAAAAAAGGCAAAATTAAAATCTATTAATATTTTATAACCCCAGGTTTTTTTTTTAAACCATTTTTTTTTTAAGTAACAATCCGTGACTTTTTCGGTTCAGCGTATTGTTTCCAAAATACGGTCTTCCCCACTAACCAACCTGCCAAATCCTATTTGCACAAGTCGAACAAAATGCATTTGGCTTCCAAGTTTGCATCCCAACAATTCGAATCGTAAATAAAGTTTCATATGCAATTCTTTAGTAATGGTGTAAGTTTTTTTTGGTGAACACGATCGGTTTTGGGCTTTCAGCGTGAAAAAGACGTATTTCTACAATTTAGAAGCCATATTTGTCAGAATTATTTAAAAACAACGTAACCCTATTTGAAAAATACCATGCATCTTTTAGACACGATTTTGAAAAAAAGTTAAGCATTTGATATTGTGTTTTTAACGTGGTTAAATATTTCTGTTGTTTTCCTTTGTTGCATTTTTTTTTCGCTCTCTTAATCTTTCCAGTTATATCTTGCCCTTTTATAAATTTCCGATAAATTAATGGCCAATAAAATATTGTGTGTACATAACTAGAAATAAATTTATTTGCATAGGCTCTAAGCTTTTCTGTGTCTAGAGTCAATCTCGCTAAAAATGAGGGACAGAGGGTCGTGTTCTTAGATGTTATGCAAATAAGCCGCCGATGTCGAAAGGGTTAGGATGACGGTTAGGTTTAGGATTCCAAAACCTAACCTTTATCACTTTTTACTATGTTTCTGAATTATTTTTAAAGGATGTATCAAACAGTTGGCCAACTGTCCATTTGAACCGTAAATCCATGCAGTAGGGCCTACTTTATATCAGAATTCGAGATTCTTTGCTCTTTGTTCTTCCAAAAAAACGGAGATCTATTACCACTGGTGTACGAACTTTTAATAATAATAGTGTAAATTTGTGATTGGTTTTTCCACCTCCTGCGATCATTAGGCCTATTCGAAATAACTCACCCATCAAAAAATGGTTGCGCCTAATTCAAAGAAAGGAAATCTCGTAGACAGGGTCAGAGGTCATGGTAGTAGCCACAGTATGTTATGCAAGTGTGACAAAATGTGTTTGTTCATGTACTTTTGTGCCCCCCCTTCTCTCTCTCTCTCTTTCATCCGCTTATTATTTTGCACTTTTATTGGGTGCACAAAATGTTTTTTTCATATGTACTGGTCGTTGTGCTCCCGCCCCTTCAGGTGAACTCAGTCTCAGCGGTAATCTCTTTCACTTGAGTCCGTCCTTATTACTTTTGGTTGCACACTTTTTCATAACGGCTGTCTTCCTCCTGGCCTGGTTCCATTCTAGTCCTCGGTCCTTCAAAGATTGTCTAATGTTGTCCTCCCAGCGGATTCTGGGTCATCCTGGGGGGTCTGGATCCCTGGGTCTTTGTTTCCCATGCTTGTCGTGGTAGCCGATCTTCTCCCATTCTGCAGACATGGCCAAACCATCTTAGTTGGGACTGTTCTACTTGGGTCTGCAGGGGGTGGGATTTTTTGGACGTACTTGGTTGCATACCATGTCTCTTTCTTTTACATCAACACCTACCATTTCTGAGGTTTTTTTGCTTCTAAGTCATTGCCATGACCGCACCATATGTAAGACTTGTTTATCTTCTTTTCACCTGAGGTCGATTTATGGTGAAAAACAGCTGCTGCTTTTACCAGGTTTATTATACAGGTCAGCGGTCGAATCCGCTTTTATGTCTTATTTTCACTTGAGTCGCTTAGCTTATGACCACCTTTGATATAGTCCAGGGAGTCGATCTCTATGGACACAATATGGTCTCGTACGATCGATGAATAGAACGCAATATTGTCTGCCAGAGAAAGCCGTCTGAGGGATGGGCGAAAACACAGGTGAGATAATAGCATCCACCGACTTATCCCTGTGTAATTATTACAGATAATCTATCTGGGGAGACAATATTGGTGAGAAATCATCTAGGCAGGAATACGTTCACATAATTGTGTTTGAGTTTGCATAAAGAGGCAAACGGAAGTATTACGACTTATTAGAAAGAGGTCACGCGTTGGAATTTTAAAATGTAATATTTTAAAACATGCGGGGGTAATATGATTTAAACACCCCTACCCATACAGTGCAAAAGAGATTGGATTGGTGTAAAGTGAGAGCCAGAATACGCAATGGTTCTCATTGGAAAATTCGTTGGAAGTGCAATCTGGGATTTTGAACTAAGAATTAGAAATATAATCTAGCGAAATCGGAGTCAAAAATCAGACTTCATCTCAACGTCAAATTAGCAGCTCCCATGAGCCAGATAAACACAGGACTAAGGATTCCAAAATTATAAGTGACAGATCAGAGTATTTGGGTTACTTTAAAACTTAAAAGTAAACCCGCATTTTAAATACAAAGACTGGAAACTCAAAGGGCCATAACAGAGTATTTGCGCAACTTTGAAACTTAAAAAAATAAACTAGCATTTATAAATACAAAGACTGGAGACCTAAGGAATCAGATCACCCGTCATAAGAGGAATACTAATATTTCAAGACCAAGTAATTCGACAGCATCTAACCTAAGTTGATAGTGTCCAATCTGTGCCAGGAGATTGTGTTCCCAAAAATTACTTTGGGGTAAGTGTAAACATTTATTTTACACATGTGAATTTGACATGTTTCTTGCTAAGTGGTTATATATGAGGCTGACAACCTCAACATATGAAAATAGTATGTTCATAAACCACTACAGCAAGCGCAGGTGTTTGTTTTATGCTAATTCGTGCAGAAACGCGAAAGCAGCAGGAACCCTAGTCTCCGACTGGAGCAGTGATAAGTGATGATTACATCACATGTGCCTCAAGTGTATCATATCATTTTGTGAGATATATGTACCTTGTTAATTGTAATTCAGGCAAATCATTGCTTTTCGCGCTGTCCAAGCACATATTTTCCCAGTTTAATACCCAGAAGAATATTGGTGATTTCTAATCATCTTCCCTGAGTTACGCTGTGTATACTCAAAAGCCATTTAACTATTCAGAGAGACTAACATTGGTGGGTGAACAGCGAGACAATGCGCCTGTTAATTTGCAGCCAACAAATGTACTTAGCAGAGGCATTTGTTCTTTCTATTTTGTCTAAACGTTGGTGGAACGAAGCTATCAGACCGTTCGAGGAACGAAGCTATCAGACTGTGAAGTGTCATCATCATAAAAGAATTGACGAAACCGCGGCTGCAGGACTCCCTTATACCAGTTAAGTGCTTGAAACAGGCACCAGCAAACGGACATTAAATTTTAATTTTAATTTAAATCCTCAAACCAAGTTTCGATGAAGACAATTTGATTGACATCTAAAATTCATCATCATTTCATCTCTATTTTAACCTGTTAAAACTAATTGATTATTAAATTTGTTACATGTTATTTTAAAACAAAACAATCATTGTTTATTCAGTTATTATAGGTATGAAAGCATACGTATGAGCAAGACTCTTTATATATATATATATATATATATATATATATATATATATGGATATATATATATATCTATATTTATATATATATATATATATATATATATATATATATATTTACCTCTGTAGACCAAACGCTTATAAAAGGGATTTCGCTGGATTTACACCAGCTGGGGGCTTGAACGGGCTATAACCATTTCGTAATTCTTCACAAAAGGCGGCGGACCGATATAAAGTTAACAATTGCCCTGCCAATGTAGCATTGTTCTTGACTTCGGAAATATCTTGTGATCACCCCCTTGAGATAGAAGCGTCTTTACCCTTCTATCTACAACTCTGCCAAGAGTAATCTTGTGCGAAGGTAGACACCTTAGATACTCTTGAGTTTTGGCCACTGTTAGACCACTACTGCAAAGCAGAGGAGGCAATCCGTGACAGCAAGGAATGAATTCCTTAATTTACAAAAATACCAAAATAAATACCACTTTTTTCATTAAAATATTGATAGGGCTGTGCATTCCCAGAGCACATCACTTTACAACTACTAGGATATTTTTGCTTTTAAACATGGCAGTGTTTAATCTTCATTTTTATTACATTATAATATATAGGGCCTATGTATATCATCACCACATTTATAGTTATAATCTGACATCTTTTATAAAGTGATTGATTTTCTGGTAAATTTTACAAAACTAACACAAACATCACCATGTTATGAATGCTGTGATAACTTTGAGGGATATAAAACACATTCTTAATTATTTCCACTCACAACATTTCTAAAACACATAAAGAACATCATGAGACTTTATTAGTTTTATATAGCACTATTTCAAATGTTTATTAATTTGTATACGTCATTTATTGTTTTAAAACCGTACTGCGTAAGGATTTTTGGGTGTTTGTACTAGTTTTTACAGGTTTTTACTGGTCGAGCGTACAGGTTTTCATGTCAGGAGGTTGACAGGTATGGTGGTACTTAAACGCTAACAGATATGGTTTAAACTCGGCCAAACAAAACACATTTCAACAAATCGATCCTATCAGTATTGAGTCATCCCGTTGTATTTTGTTTGGTGGACTAATCTTATCCATTTTCTAATTACCACAGTCGATTACTGACTCTGATGGGACAAATACCTTGGATGTGGGTTTAACAGATTCCTTTTATTTGACCCTACTTATTTTTTTTAGTTCTGTCAGTGTGTAAAGAAAGAGTCGGTAAATTATACTTTCATTAGATTAGGTTTAATAACTAACACCAGCACACACAAATTTAATCACATCAAGCAAAGATATTTTGTAAATTGTGTTTCGTTATTGATTGATGAGACCTGTGATAATTTACATTTAGGCGTGTAATAATTTACTCTGTGATGAGTTTGAACGATGAAGCCTTTGATAATCTATTGTGTGGTGAGATTGAATGATGCGATATGTGAAAATTTACTTTGTGGTGAATCTTAGGGATGTGATGTGTGATAATGTACTCTGTGATGAGTCTAAGTCCTGTGAACGGTGATAATCTGCCCTCTGTGAAGTTTGAGTGTGTCACGGATTGCCTCCCCTGCTTTGCAGTAGTGGTCCAACAATGGTCAAAACTCAAGAGTATCTAAATGGGTCGATAAAGGTGTTTACCTTCGCACAAGATTACTCTTGGCAGAGATGTAGATAGAAGGTTAATGACATTTCTACGTTAAGGGAGCTTTCACAAGATAATTCACAAGTCAACAACAATGTTGCATAGGGCTGAACAATTGTTAACTTATATCTGTCCTTCCCCTTTTGTGAAGGATTTAAGCAATGGTTTTAGCCCGTTCAAGCCACCAGCCTTAGTTAATTCAGCGAATTCCTCTTATAATGGTATAGCTCTGTTTAGAGGTAATATATTAATTGTTCTGGCTCATACGTTTGCTTTTATACATATAAAAAACTGAATCGACTATGATTGTTTAGTTTTAAAACAACAGGTAACAAATTTAATAATCAATTAGTATTAACAGTTTAAAATGAATAAAATGCGGGTGACTTCTATATTGGAATCAAATTTTCTATTCACAGAGATTTAGGGTCCTTTTTACTGGTGCCTTTTTATAAGCACTTAACTTTGAGGTGAGTCCTGCAGCTGTGATTTTCGTCACTGCTTGGTTATGAGGGAACTTCTTCACACAACTTGTCTGATTTAGGCGGTTGCTGTTGATTCCCTGCGTTTCACTCACAACTAGCTTCGTTCCACGAACTATTGGACAAAATAGGAAACAAATGCCTCTGCTAACTTCATTTGTTTTAAGCACTCTGACAGGTTCACTCTTCCGTTGTCCACCCACCAATGTTAATCTCTCAGAAGAATTAAATTCTTGAGCACATAACGTAGCTCAATGAATATGATTAAAATTCACCAATATTCCTCTGGGTATTAACTGAGAAAATGTGTCTGGACAGCGCGAATGATGATTTGTGTCTGAACTAACATTAACAAGCTACATATATCTCACAAAATGATATGACACACATGAGGCACATGTGATGTAATCATCACTCATCACTGCTCCAGTCGGAGTCTGGGGTCACCTCTTCTGTCGGGTTTTCTCGCACGAGTAGCAAGAAACAATCACCAGCACTTGCTGTAGTCGTTCATGCATATACTCTTTTCATGTGTTGGGGTTGCCAGCCTCATTTATAACCACTAAGCAAGAAATATGTCAAATTTACATTAGTAAATATATTGTTTACATATGCCCCAAAATTTTGGGAATACACAATCTCCTTGCACAGATTTAGACTGGACACAGCTCTGTATTAGATGCTTCGAATCACTTAGGTCTGGAAATTAGAGTTAATTCCTCTGACGGCGGGTGTTCTGCGAAATGTTGGCCTGGGAAAACTTTTGTTTAATTCCTCTATGACTTGGTCTGGGAAATTGGAGTTAATTCCTCTGACGGCGGGTGTTCTGCGAAATCACTGGTACTGGGAAAACGTATGTTTAATTCCTCTATGACTTGTGATCAAATTTCTAAGTTTCCAGTCTTGTACTATAAATGCGGGTTTATTTATAAATACCTAAGTTTCCCAATACTCGATCGGTTACTTATAGTTGTGGAATTTCTAAGTCCAATGTGTCCTTTTTCTTTCTGGTTATTATGAGTCGCTAGTCTGAAGTTGCGAAGCTGTCTGTTCTGTGTTTCTGAGTTCGTTAGATTATATCTCTCATTCTCAGTTCAAATCAGAGATTTTGTTTCCGCCGAATTTTCCAATAGAATTTATGGTATATTCCGGCTCTCAAATCAAACCAATCAAATCTCTCTAGCACTAGGTTGAGGTGTTTCATAAAAAATATCCCCTCGCGTGTTTTTAAATATTAATTTTAATATTTCACGCGTGACCTCTGTCTAATCATGCGGTAATATTTCCGGTAGTATCTTGTACACAACTCTTAAACACCATCTGTGGACTCATTTGATGTCCAGATGCTACCTATCGTCAATATTGTCTCTCCGGACAGATTATCGTGATAATCACACACAGGGATGGTCCCGTGAAACGATTATCTCATATCGTCTGTGATCGTGCGTTCTCCAGACAGTCAAACAAAAGGATCGCCGGCCGCTCAGACAAACCATATGGTTTCCTCAGACATACAGACCGCATCCCAGGTGTTAATTGCCTGATTGTCGCTAGCCCCTGAAATGAGTTATGTCAAAGTCGCTCAAAAGGTGGCGAGCCAGCTTCTCATGATAAGAATATCGCTCGCTAATCAGTGATAATGACTGGGTATTGTTTCGATAATACCCCAGTTCACCTGGCGGAACGTAAATAGGTCTGAGGAGTGGTAAACAAGATAAAGACAATCCCATAGCAGATACTTCCGTAGGGGAGTGGAGTGTTAGAGACTTTCGCCTACTAGATTCAGCATAGAGAGTAAAATACTGAATGAAAGGGCACACAAATTATGCCAAATAAAAGCGATTTGAGATAAAATGAAGAAAAAAATGATACTGCCGTAGTGGCTAAAGGTGTGAGAGAGCCACCAAAAACACGTACAGACGTTTCGTCACAGAGTTGTATTTCCTGTGGTAACTGAATCTGTGCGGTGTTTTAAATACTGTGACTTGTGGTAGTCAACATTATATTTTGTGTGTGTTGTGTGACTTGTGGTAATCCACTCTGTATGGACTTGAGTATTGCGTCCTGTAATAATCAACTCCGTATTCAGTTTGAGTAGTGTGTTCTGTCATCATCAACTCTCTATACAGTTTGAGTAGTATGTTTTGTCATCATCAACTCTCTATTTCGATTGAATAGTGTGTTCTGTCGTCATACACTCTCTATGGAGACTGAGTTGTGTGTTCTGTCATCATACACTATCTATGGAGATTGAGTAGTGTGTTCTGTCGTCATCAACTCTCTATGGAGTTTGAGTAGTGTGTTCTGTCATCATACACTCTCTTTGGAGGTTGAGTAGTGAGTTCTGTCATCATACACTATCTATGGAGATTGAGTAGTGTGTTCTGTCGTCATCAACTCTCTATGGAGTTTGAGTAGTTTGTCCAATGAAAATAAATTGGTATGGATTTCGAGTATCATGGTCAGTGATAAACAGCTCTGTATGGAGTTTGATCAGTTAATCCTGTAATAATTGACGCTTTATGGAGCTTGAGTAGTGTGCCTTGTAATAATCAACTATGTGTGGAGTTTGGGTAGGAGATGCTCTTAAAATCAACTCTGTACGGAACCTGAACAGTATGTGGTTTGGTTTGGTTTGAAGGACTATCTTCATTGCACTCGGACAACTCCATCAGTGCTCCGATCTCCTCCCTTAGATCGCACAAGGAGGATCTCAGCATAGTGCACGAACTCCGTAGAACCGGCGAGGATTTTAATGTGTTGTCACGAGAGGTTAATTAGTGTTGATGATAGTTAGATAAAAAGATGTATCTGATGATACAAATGATACAATTGCCAAATAAATAAGAGTTCTGGTCTTATAAGAAATACCACAGTCTCAGAAATGAGCAATTGTGTATGGTTGTCATAGGTATAGTCAGTCTATAAAGTTATCTGGCCCAGATGGTAATAAGAAGTACCAGACACTTAGTCGTCTCCTCTCAGCAACTATACTACGTTATTTTAAGTCTTGGGGGAAAGTAATAAAAGAAAGTAACATAAAACAAAACTGGAATGGATTACTCAAGTCTATTGATACAATTATTCAATTTATTATATTTACAATGATTTATTCTTTTCTCTTTTGGAATAATAATGATGATATGCATATAAAAATGATGATGAATTTTACAAAAATAAATGTGTAACACTACTACTACTACTACTTAGTCGTTCCCCTTCTACCGTGAGGTGTAGAGGTTTGGAAGAGAGAGCGCCAGACTATCCTATCGGCTGTCTTCCTCCTGGCCTGGTTCCATTCTAGTCCTCGGTCCTTCAAAGATTGTCTAATGTTGTCCTCCCAGCGGACTCTGGGTCGTCCTGGGGATCTGGATCCTTGGCTCTTTGTTTCCCATGTTTGTCGTGGTAGCCGGTCTTCTCCCATTCTGCAGACATGGCCAAACCATCTTAGTTGGGACTGTTCTACTTGGGTCTGCAGGGGGTGGGATTTAAGGCCTTGACGTATCGTCTGGTTGCATACCATGTCTCTTCTTGTTACTTCAACCACCTTCCTCAGATACCTCATTTCTGAGGTTTGGATCTGGCTTTTGTGGGTTGTAGTCATTGCCCATGACTCGCATCCATATGTCAAGATATGTAACACACACAATTTAAATTTTACACATAAAGTGTCAATGACTCCTTCCTCAAGGGAAATATCCCTTGATAATAAAATGTCCTTTAAATTAAAATGTCTCTTATACTATCTATTACTGTTCCTTGTTTTGAACTAGTATCGTTTGAATCACTGTTCTTAAACTTTTAAGAGAGTCACTGTGACTTATGATCCTGTCTTTACACATGTATTGATCTTAACAAAGACGGGTATCATCATAAGTCTTTTTTAAGTGTGGTCAATCATATATTATGAATCAGTCCTTTCTTTGAAAACTTATACGTGTTGACTGCACCGAACTGTCAATCTGCTATAGACAGTGGCTGGCTATTCCCATACATTAGGGTTCCCAAACCAGATCTGAGATATACACTTGGTGACTGAATGCTTCTTTGGCTTTCACATGTATACACACAGTCTTCTGCCTTGTAGACAGTATGGTATGATATGACCCTCAATTCTAGCCAAGAGTGTGCTTTTAGTAAAATTTCTGTTAAATCCTGCTCCTTTATTCCCCAACCGATTTTCTTCATCCTGGGCTTGTTTTAACCGAGCGATTGATAGCTGTCGTTCCATATACCTGTCTTTTATTTCTGTCCATTATATCTTTCGCTATGGCAGACGAAACAGTGCAAAACTCCATGCGATTGATGTGTTACTGCCTTCAATCACAATTATCTCAGGATGTACTGCACTAAGACGAAGATACAGGTATCCGAACAAAGCTTATGCTCTCTAATATCTCACCTTGATGGCATTATTAGTTGTAATCCATCTGCATTTACATAATTCCAATGGAAAAGCAAACACATTAGTACACTTGCAGATTTCCATCTTTGTTATGCCTACAAACCTAAGAGTCTCGCAGTGAATAGCTATAACTGCTCTCATTGCCTAAAAACAAACCTTCGATTTACCCAGAGTTAGACTGAGTTCGATTACCTAAGATATCGAGCCCATCGCTTTCGCGACATGTGTGTATACAGGAATCACACATTATGTAAATATTTTTGTGGTGGATTGATTTCTAAATTTTAAATTTTGCCACAGCAGCGGCCGTGTGGCCTACTCGTTACGATTTCCAACTGCCGTGAGATTTTTAATGTGCGCAACGTGCACACGGCCCCTCCTATTTTTTCACCCTTATCCGAGAAGGCTAGGTATCCGATCTCAATACCCAGAATTTGCGGAAATGACATCATTAAGACCACTGGTTCTGAAGAAAAAAAATTAACATAAATTATATTCCTTCTAATGGGAATCGAACCCGGTGCCTTTATAATTCGAGGTGGACGCCATACCTCTTAGCCACTGTAAATAGTGTTACATTGGATAATGAACCATACGTGACGTTTAAGTTCTGTCATCATCATCATGTTCCTTTTCGCTCCTTATGGAGCATAGAGCCATCACTACCTCTGGTCCCGTTATTTGAAGCCTGCACCAAGCATTCACATATACTAGTAGCAGCAGTTTCTGTACCTAAGTGTTTTAAATGTTGAGGTTGCCAACCTCATGCACAACCTCATATTAGTCGCCTCCTACGACATGCCTGAGGAAGCAGTAGACAGATTCTTTCTTTGTCTCATCAGAGACCCCCGGGAATTAAACAGGGGCTTTGAGTACTGTGTCCTGTGAGAATCCGCTTTTGTAGTTTGCCGAGTGTGACCTGTGGTACTGTACGGGAGGGGTGGGCATAAGATTTTGAATCAAGCCATACGTTTGGCGAATTTCATTATTCATTCGCTACATCAATTAAGAAGTTACCTAACACTTTGATCACTGGGGTAATTATTCAAAATTCCTTTATATGACTTTATTAAAGCATTATTCTTACTTATAAAAACAAACACAAATCAAGGAAGCTCAATAATACATTTTAAATATCAATGTGGAACCTTGCAATCTTCTGTCTGACTAACTGGTCAAAATCGGGCTGAATATCTGAAATCTCCCATATCTCCGCTTTGCCTCCCAATGCAGGCCCATTATTCGAAAACTGTATTTTGACTTTTGATTAAGGAAAACGTGGAAACACAGAGCCACGTGGAGCCAAAAATGGATAATTATTTGCAAACGACCAGTTTTAAAGAGAACGTTTTTCATCTTTCAGAAGAGTTTTCACATCTCAGTGACTGACCAACCCCTGAGAAGAACATCAGAGTGCACGGGCAGGCTTTGGAACATGATCACGTGAGCTTCAAATCCTTGCATTTCCAAGCACACCAAAGTGATACATTCTTGTGTTGAATTTTCAATGTTGAAGTGGAATCGTCTCATTCAAGAATTCAACTATAAAACTGAACTGAATGAAATCAGAAAAGTCCGACTCAAGTTTTTGAATCAGATTTTCCAACCAGTTCACTTACCGAGACAGTTTATGAAGATGAAATTCGAACTCTTCAAGTGACTCAGAATAGAGATTCAGTATTGATAAGTGCGCGAGATTTTCCTATATATAAAGGTGAATACGTCTTGAAAAGTATACAACAGTTCAGTGTCAATGGAAGTAAGAAAGAGTTCCTCGGTGTTATATAGAACCAATCCTGAACTACGGAGGTAAGCCATGGACAATTATTAAATAAATAGCAAAAGCACTAGAGGTCACATAGATTTGGTTTCATAGAAGAATGTTAAAAATACCCTGGACTGTTAAAAAGAGTAATGAGGATTGTCACGGGTTGCCTCCCCTGCTTTGCAGTAGTGGTCCAACAGTGGGCAAAACTCGAGAGTACCTGAAGTGGATCTTCAAAGGTATCTACCTTTACACAAGATTACCCTTGGCAGAGTTGTAGATAGATGACTAAAAATGCTTCTATCTCAAGGGAGTATTGACAAGATATTCAGAAAAGCAAGAACAATGCTGCATTGGCTGAGCACGTTAACTCTATGATCTGCCGACAACTTTTGTGAAGGATTAAGCAATTATTAATTTTAGCTTGTCAAGCCCTACCCTGATTTACTCAGTAATAACAATAGCCCCTTCAGTCATGACTGACTATGGGAATGCGCCCCTGAGGTGGCAGCCCTCAGCTCCTTATTTTCCTGGTGCTCCTTTCAACGTTGTCTCCTCTCCTCTGCCTGTTGTGTGAGCCTCTTTTCGCCCAATCTAAGGTGGCACCGTAAATAGCATCGCCACTTAGTGCGATCGGCAGCTTCATCCTCCCATGTTGCTGGATCCACGTCCGGTGCCCTCATATCTCTCTTGCACACATCTTTGAACCTCAGCTGTGGTCGCCCAACTGTTCTCTTGCCATCTGTTAATTCTTCTTCTTCTTCCTCGTTCGTCCTGAAAAGGACGGTGGTTGCGTTGTGTCTGTTTACGCCTAAGCTGTGATATCTGCACCTTTCTGTCGACACATCCGACTTCTGCACGGCATTTTTTAGGACCGGGTTTGCCTTCCCATTTCGATCCACACTCGCTCAGCCAGACTGCACTGCTGCAGACTGTTTCCAGGACCACCACGTGGAGGTGGAGTGCGGTCTTGACCAGCTCTGGTTCGCTGGTCCTGGCGCAGGCAGTCAAGCTATGAGTCGCTGATTTCGTTCTCTATTGCTGCGTGTTTTGGTCCCATCTGTTAATTGACCGTAGAAGATATATTTTGGGACGCGACCATCTTCCATGCGGCAAACATGGCCAAGCCAGCGATTTACTCAGTGGAGTTCTTATTATTATGGTATATCTCTGTTTAGAGTGTATTTAGTAAATTGACTGAGACAAACATGCAGTACATTTAAAATGTATAAATCGAAGTTAAATTTGCATAATTACAAATAACAAATTTAATAATCATTTAGTTTTAACAAGGGTTTAAAAGAATGAATAATGTTTTCAGAAAGGTATCATCACTTTGTGGTAGTATAAAAGTTTATAAAGGAGTTCACGTGGTTTAACTTATCTGCCACTAGTAGGTTCTGCTCCCGCTGATGGGTTGGTTCTTCGTAGACTGATTACTGATAACGTTCGTCGCTGGTCAAGGAGGTAGGACGTAGCACGTTCCCAGAAGTGTCAGGGTGTGACGTATAATGGAAATATAGTCTACAGTATCTGACAGCCCTGAAATCCCGTTAGCGTTCTATGATTTGCTAGTAAAAGTCAAGCATTTTTCTGCCTGCGTTTACTCATTTAATCCACGCCTCTTTTCCCTGAGACGTAAACAAACGGAAAGTTTACCAACTTCCGCGACCTGCCAGTCATAACAGGGAGCGAACCTGGTTTGTTTACCTGAGTTTCTCACGCGAGCTGATCTGTCAATCCTCGGATATCAGACAGACGCACGTGGGATAACACCGGTTATTTTGAAGTGAGACGCTCGGCCAGAAATATTCCCCGAGGGACCCTTTGATGTTCGTACATACAGGGGGAGACAAATCTTTGATCTTCAGAAGCGGGCTAAATCTCGGAAGAATCCCGTTACACGATTTAAGTCTCTGTTGTCGATTAGCAACACCGATAAAACGACCGTGAAAACCTTTTATCTTGGGAATTTAGGTTTCTGATTTCTCTGCTATGCACAAGTGTGAAAATTAGCATCGTCTGGAGAGCAGATAACCGGGATGGTATATAAACTGTGTCTCCCCAAAACAGTTATCATTTGTCGCTCAGAATTTTTCGGATAGTCTAAACACGTGGTCTAGAACCATTGTGGAAGGTGTGTTAATAGCCTTCGTGGGGATTTCATTCTGATTTTCTGGTAATAGAAATTTGTGCTTACGAGTTAAAGCGCTAAAGTGTTAAAAGTTTACCATTATAATTCACTTAAAGTCTAGCTGTTAAAGACCAGTGGAAAATAACGCGTAGCTATTTGTTTACCAGTTGTTCAGTTTAATGATAATTTATCACCCGCTTTCTCACCCAAGAAGATACGTTTAGCTGACTGATATTAACATGCTGGTGTGACAGTAAGGACTGTTACGTCGGATTTACACTAAGGTGTTGCCACTTAATTATAGTTAGGGTAAGAATACTTAGCAAGATTAAACACTAAGTATTTGAGCGTGTCTAGTTAGCGTAATAACACTAGTCACAAATCCTATGAGTGATTTAATTAAAGGTTAAGAAATGACGTCATCGAACTTGGGGTAGAATTGCCCAGTAGTTAGGACGGAAGTGATGTTTTGATAGAAGGGGGTTAATTGAGTTGTTTTTAGGCACGAGACGAGTGAGACAGTGATTTTGGGGTTTGGACCATCTTGTAAGTTCGAAGGCTGTGTGTTATTTCTTGGGATGACTGGTTTGTATACCGCAGAAGCACATGTATTTATGAACTATTATGAAGTTGTCAGAGTGTGCAGACACTTAATAAAGGTGTTCATTCATATTTAATCCAGCTTGACCTTATTTCCTGAACGTCAGTAGGAAGTGTCGTTTGTTTACATCAGGTAATAGAGAAAAGAATGTTACCATATTTTCGACGATCATGCAGCCTAAAACATAAACACAGTTACGAATCTCCAAAAGAACACCTGGGTTATGTTCCAATTCCTATTCTGTAATCACCATCTCTGGCAGTCGCCAGTAAAACAACAGATGAACATTGATAAAAGCTTCCACCCCATTCTCACCCTGTCACACTAGACGTGATTTGTCACCGTGACCAAGCCCGGTCACATCTAACTTGATTTGGTGCCATTCCCGTCCACTCCCCCGGCCACACTGGGCGTGACTGATAGTGGACCATAGAATTCACGTTATATTTCATTTTGTGTAATTTTAGTAAGTGACTGTTATTTAAATACCATATACGACCCACCGACGCCGACAATCTAATAGCTGTTAATGACAGGCGATATTTGTTAAGTGCGCGTATGTGTAATTAAATAATAATTGACATTGTACGCTGATCGTTGACCGGGGCGGGAGTCGAAAGGCTACATGCCTCAACCAAACCTGCACCCGCTAAGCGACGCTCGATAGGATAGGCTAGAGACACCGTGTGCCTTTTAACTTTAATCAGGACTGACGGAGAGGATAAGAGATCGTCTTGTCCCCTTCCGTGTGCATATATGTAGATACTATATTAGTAGCATTTTTTTCATAAATGTTCTATATTTCTCGCAGACCTGATTAAACGGCGACCAGCAGTCTATTTTGGTCCTTTTCTTCATTTACTGATTGTTGAATGTTGTCTTCTTCTTGGCTTACACGTCCCCAAGTTCATTTGTGAACAGGATTGGACAAAGATACACATAAACATTTTAAATAGTAAAAGTTAACTGGACGTTCAGGAATTATATGTCCAAGAGATTTTTTCACCAAGAGTAGGTAAGGAGAGCGAGTGAGTGGCCACGTATGTCAGAGAGAGTGAATTTTCTTTTTGACAGGAAAAATTGTATTATCTGGGTTCTGCTCAAATATTGTTTATTTTATTGGATAGCTTTAGTAGAAACTTTGTTCTTTTCTTTATTTTCTATGCTATAACATAGTTCTTACCTTTGACCTTTGGGGTTTGTAACTTGTTGGGTTCTTTTTCTCAATAAGGGGAGGGCACATGTACTCTGTTAATTTTCCATGTATGTAATTCTGATTTTATCTTTCTTTAGATATATGATGTTGTCAAGTTTAATGATAATAAACAACAAAAGAACTTAACTGTGTGTGTTGGTCTGACCCATACCCAATTAACCATAGTTTTTCATGTCAGTGTGTCTTGTTGTCACATAGTTTTGTATGTGTGTGGGTAGTTAAACTTATATTTCTAGATATAGGGAGGGGCAAGATTGTCTTGTACTAAAAGATAGTCGTATAGATAGGCTGAACTAGAGAAACCTCTCATTCCAGAGACAGATCTTCTTCTTAAACTATTCACTCGTGAAATCTATTTATCACACCTTTACTTCTCACGTACTTATCACCATCCACTCTACACAGGCGGGACCATAAATATCTTTCAAACCTATCTAAAATTTACGACACAGAGAGTGTCTACAAAGTTGGTCCCTCGTCTTAAAGCTCAGGCCACTTTTCCCTTCTTGTTCCAGAGATAGTACCCTCAAATGGTACCACCAACAACAACTAGGATAGAAGAATATAAACGAAACGCTCTCCTGAGTATTACGTTTCCCGACATATACTTATGTGTCCCCTTTCTCTTATTCCACCATCCCATCTACTCAGACTTTACCCTTGATGAGAATTAAACTTAATCCCTCGAGAGAAAACTTTCTTTACATTTAAGTTGAATAGCTTTAGCTTTATTTTACATTTAAATGAAAAGGTTAATAGTACAGATAGTATATGTTTACATTTACATCTCCACTGACTGAAAAGTTTGAAACTTTAATTATTTTTAAAGTGAATATGTTTACATAGACATTTACACTGGTTTGGAAATGTAAATATTATACTTAGAATGTACATCATTTCTTTCATCTTTCCCTCCCTGCTCCATATGGAACTTGGGACTGCTTAGTATTTTAGTTCTCTTTAAGAAACTAGCGATAAATCAGTCATCAGCCCTTGCAGTGGTTGTTCATGAAATCATCATTCTATATGCTGAGGTTGCCAGCCTCAAATGACGGACATCCACTAGCGATTTTCACATATTAATATGCACATGGTAATATATACATATTAGTTCACATGTTAGTAATGAAAAATGTAGAATGTAAAATGACAACTTACGCCAATCCTGGCTCACAGACATTTTGCTCAGATGAATAAAGGCACTTGAATCGGCCTCTTACACGTGTTCTTGTGGGTCGTTATTTTTAACGTTTGTTCCAACTATGACTCCGTGTATCATTTTCCTCAGATTCCGGTTTCTTATTAAAATGGTTGTCCTGGGCTCTTTCAGTCCGTCAAGATTTCCACAAAGTCCGGTTTGATAAATGGAATTCTGAATTCTAACTTCTGACAACGTCTGGTTGTGTCGTCTTGGCAAGCGATTTCTCACAGTGAATTAAAACTGCGAAAAGGTCCGGTTATATTGTCTGTCCTACCCCCGCACCTGTTTGTTATGAAACTACTCAGGGCTCCAATCATTTCAAACATGCTTGTTGGGTGGGGTAATTTCAAAATACTACGACATTAAATAATTTTGCGCGTGATGCAAAATATGTCTCCCATATTTGGCAATAAAACATCCGATGCCTGGTGTAAAAACTCACCAACACATCTGTAAACTCATACGGCAATGTGTTTCAGATGTAACAAAATATTACTCTAATATAAAGAAATGTCTTCGTGAGAGTCGGGCAGGAAACGATTATGTCATTTATGTCTGTCCATAAGGTGTCTCACAGACGAGTAATCTTGTTATCTGTCGCTTGAGCACACAACTCTACGTGAAAACTAAGCACACCAATATGGGTTTACCTGCGCTAATCTCAGCAAAGCGGTAGCAAATGTGATGTATTATCACCACCAAGGAGTGTCACATATTTTGACAATATCAAATATCTCATGTTTTGACAATATCAAATATCTGCTACATAACAGAGAAAGAAAAAAAGTGCTGACCATGGACAAGCACGCAATTAGTCAGTACAACAATTTAAAATGAGTACTGCCAGAGTGAAAGAGAGATCGAGAAGGGGTAGTCCCAAATCCATCCTGTGACAAGGATGTCCTGAAGCAAGTCTATGCGCAAAAGCAGCTTATAGTTTAAATTAGAAGGAAGCAATTCATTTTCTTTGGGCATGTTATGAGAAGATGAAAGCTGGGATATATCGCCACAACAGAATAGATTGAAGGGAACAAACGGCAAGGTGAGGAGACACAGGAAAGTTGGACATCATGGCATGGAAAGAAGTTAACAACAAAATTGATAAATAGTAGTGTATGCAGGTGTCACGTAGGTCTTTATATCATTAAATTGCCTACATCTTCTTCCTATTCTCTCACCCGCATCCTTTATTTTATTATCTTTCCTTACTTGTTTTTTCCTGTATTTTTCGCATCACTTGTTTGCGAAAAATATTTTTCTTCAGTATTCTCAAACTTTACCTTATGTTTTTTTCTCATACTGGGATACGTAATTTTATTACATAGATGTCAGTCAGACGTGAAGTGCGATTTAGTTGCAGTCCATCTCAGACATCGAGCCGACTTGGGTCTGCACCTTCAGATGACACGACACTCCTGAGTTAGATTCTCGACGTAAACGCGTGAGAATGCTAGGAGAGAGCCGACATCCGTCTGCATTTTCATCGGTCAACAGCGTAGTTGCATCGGCCGAACGCTTAAGTAGGAGCGAATATTTACACCTTATAGTCGCAGTTTCAGCCGGTTGCCTGAGATTTGCTACTGACACGCGCTTTTCCCGGTCAGTTTGTTACCGCAGGTGCGTAATCGCACTGGTGGCAGTTACGACACGCTTCTAAGTGAAACGTAGATGTTATGAGAAGGGGAGAGATCAGGGTTGGGGAAATAGTTCATCCTTTGTCTGTTTCAGATATTAAACCTAGTTTGAAACTTTATTTTCATTCTTTCTCAATATTCGCAGTAGACAGGTGGTTCGCGAAGAGTAGAGCTGTATAAGCGAAGTTTCTTTTTGCGACAATTTGTCGAACTTCTAGACTTCCATAAATATAAGCGTATAATTCTTAATTGTGCGATATCCTGTAGTGCTGTGTTTGAGGTAAATATATTATTATCTAGTATTTTGTGAAGTGATTAAGTGTTAAATTGCCGATTTTATTTCACTAGTTAGATTTTGTGCAGAGTGCTTAATTTATCTAGTCTGTATTATTTATAGTGACGAGTTACAGTGGAAAACAGAAATTATATTTCTTGCTTAAATTCAGTCGGCTAATAAAGAAATTTAATTTAACTTCTAAATAATCAGACGAGAGAATCTATTTTAAAACTAACTTATAACGCTAGATACATCATTGAGTGTTGACGAAATATGTATGTATTTTCTAATTCATGATGTTTGATTTTATTTATATAACTTACTTTACGGGAAGTTTAAATAATAAGTCAAGCTGTAGGCTTGCTATTTAAAATGTAAGTTATATTGAGTACATAATAGGTAAATGATTTATATGTGCTTTTCCTTTTATACAGTGAAATACTGGGGTGACCCGAACTTTACCAGTATTTAATAAGAGTTTGATATTTATGAAGAAATAGACAGTCCTTATTTTGAACCACGTGGGTTTCTCAAGTAACACTCGGTCTGACAGTGCCTAGGCAAACAGTGTTAGACAGAAATACTATATCCCACTAACGGGTTTCAAAGACTGTAATGATCAATGCAGGGCCTTTGAGCCAGATCTTAATTTCTTCCATAAACTCTACGTAAATTTTCTGCCTGGTGGCGAGAATATTACATCAATAACATTAACGTTCCGACATTGTTGACAAGTGAGTGGGGGAACTAAGAATTTCTTTTTGGGAGAAGTTGTCCACCGGTCATCTTCCTAATTAAGGGAAACTTCGTGTTCTGACATTTTGTGCCCGTTTAAGCCTTATTCTTGCCTCGTGAGTCAAGTGACATTAACTTTAGTCTGAAATAACTATCGCCTGAAGCAGACGCTCCCCAGATCCATTTTGATGAAACAATCAAACAAATCTGCAGAGCTGGGATCTGTTTTCATTAAACGACAGTAACAGATAAAAAGTGTGAGTGTCCCAAATTTGCGCCAGCCGGCGAAACCACAACACGATTGTAAGTATATCAGGGCCCTGATGAAAGAACCGAGT
This sequence comes from Oreohelix idahoensis, assembly GCA_024509875.1. Classification (NCBI taxonomy): domain Eukaryota; kingdom Metazoa; phylum Mollusca; class Gastropoda; order Stylommatophora; family Oreohelicidae; genus Oreohelix; species Oreohelix idahoensis. The sequence goes on from JAMPIV010012722.1 coordinate 134,945, forward strand.
GAAAGTGACGGAAGGATGTTCGTTGTATAATACCCTCACTTGTTATATTTGTTTTTTCCTTAGGCGAGATTTGCTGCTTAAGTAACGTGTTCCTTTAGAATAGATACTGCTGTCAAAGTCAGTCTATACCTTCAAAGGGGAACAATATTAGACCCTAACCACATGCATCTATAACTCTTTGGGCCATCATCTGTCATCTTAACGGGGCTGTGGGCTAAACCTAGAGTTAATATCATAACGGGTCTATCATCCTGGTAGAAATTCATTTGACTTTTTATGTCTATATGTATGCTTCCTTTATGTATTTTTTGGTGTGGTGAGAGATTTTGATATGATAATTAAAATATCTCTCTTGAACAAAAAAATCAGTGCGTTGGTCAGCTCGATCCCAATTATCTGTATAATCATTGCTATAGATTTTCCAAGTCTGTGTGTTTAACTGTCGTCACGTGTATGTGCGTGCCCGTGAGAAGATAGAGATATATGTAATATATATATATATCTGTGTTTAGACTGTCTGACTACTTTAGATCTGTCGTAGAAGATAGGTGAGAGAGAGAGAAGATTTTCCGCTCTCAGAGACAGCATCTATCACTATTCTACCACCTCACTCGTGGAAGTCTATTTTTTTTATTTCCATCTCTCACTGTGACTAACACTCATTCCAACCTATTCAGAAGGGACCAACCTAAGTCTTAATACTCCTATCGAAAAATCTACGACAAATGGGGGCTCGTCCGGGATTGAACCCAAAATCCTAAGGCGATACGACAAATGGGTTCTCGTCCGACGGATTTTTGAACTTAGAATAGGAAGACGAGTACGACAAATGTGGACTCGTCTATCTGGATTTTGTATTTAAGATTCTTTATTCTGAAATAGAGTAAGAGTGTGATGTCTTGTGAGTTGGAATATCTTTAAATAATTTATCCCCTAGACGAACGATCTGTTTACGGGCGTGCTGACCACACAAACTGATAAGTTTTTTTTCCACAGCATTTTGAATAATATACATTTGAGTTACAGGTGGAACTGTCGGAATATATGTTATTGTTGATTTGTAATACTAAACGCTGGTAAAGTTTTGTGAGTGTATAACATTCACAAGGGTTCTGAAGCAGGTAGGTGTTTGAGCAAAGCTAAGGAGTGCGTTTCGGACTATCCGTCCAGATTAATTGCCTCCCTCACCCGAACTGTCTTCAGGGGTAAACTTGATAGTGGATTAAAATTAAGGGATTATTTTTCTCTATAATTATTTTGTTTCCACTGTAGCAACTTATTTTTCAGAAGTAATCTTAACTACCATTTAGTTGGCGTAGTCGCGTTTTGCATTAGGTGCTTTATTGCCGATTAATAGCAGCGATAGTTAGATTTTTATTTTTGGAGGAGGTATCCCAGGGTTAAATATATCATCTTTTGATTTTTTGGTAATTTTTTTCTCGTAAGTGGTAGGAACCAGTGTACCCTTATTCTTATCGTTTTCTCGTCTACGTCTCAGCCACTGATTTAATATGGCAGAAAGGGCGAAACTGAGACAACTCAGAGAGGAAGCGAGACGAGAGGGACTGGACGGCGACGAAGCGAAAGCTTTCGTCAGGGACGAACTGGAGAGATATGATGCGGAGCAGAAGGAAAAAGCAGCGGAGAGGAAAGAAGAAGCAGACCGTCTATTACAGCAGAAGAAGATGGACGAGGAAATGGAAATTCGCAGGATGCAGCATGAGGAAAGAGAGAAGGAGAGACAGCTTGAGGAAAAAGAGAAACAGAGACAGCATGAGTTGGCTCTTAAAACACTAGAATTCCAAAGTCGTGGTGCTGCCTCTACCTCCAGCAATGGAGAGTCTTCTCCGCATTCCTCCTTAACTGATCCTTCTAATACTCAATCTACTCATCTCACTGCTATGTCTTTTCCGCTAGAATCTTTCCCTTGTCCAAATGAGAAGATTGACACTTGGCTAGAAAAATTTGAGAAAATTGCAACTCTGTACGGTTTAGAGAGGTCGCGTTGGAACATGAAGCTTTCTCAGGCGCTGAAAAGCAGTGCATATGATGTTTACGCCAAACTGGAAAGCAGCCAACAAGACAACTATGATCTGTTGAAGAAAGCGTTACTGGAGCGCTTTGAAATGTGTCAAATGTTTTCTTTTCAACACGATGGGAATCAAACTTTTTTTCTAAATTTTTCATATCCGACGCGAAAGTCAAATCCCTTTATGACTACATTAGGTGTGACAACTTGCCCAATCTTCTCTTCATTTTTTTATTATTTACGTGACATCGTTTTTTTCTCATCCTCAATGCATGATCGCAAAGTCCCGGGAAGTGTCACTTGCGGAAATTCTCCTAGTATTCAGTATTTTCTCCTCGCTATTTTTAGATACGACGTCATTGTTGACCAATGACCTCGGTAGCTAGGAACCTGTTTTAATTTAAGACTGCTTAAGCTGATAAAACCAGTTTATGCCACTTTAGGAAGACCCCACGTGACTTTTAACGCTATTGATTGGAGCGTTTATTTGACGCTAATGTCACATGATGCACGCTATGGATCACGTGTCCAAGCGGAAATGTCCCGCTAAAAGTGCGCCAAACACGGGCAATCTTCACTTGCCCGGAACCCTTGAGACAGCTAGGTCTAACCCAATTATCGGCGAATTCTCGCATTAAAAGCACTGAAGCCACGTGTCTAATTGCGGGTTAGCGTCCATCTTTGAGTAGGTAAGTGAAATCTCGCTAGAATATAATGTGATGAAATGTGTAGTACATTGCAAAATCGACGCAAGATTGGTATGTTTACTTTATTCATATTTTTGTTTTACGATCACATCCAGCCACATGTGATCGGGTATATTTTATGATCCCACGGGATATGTACATGTTCATAATAATGTATAACGGGAATATATATATATATAGCTATTATTTTCCATATTATTTGATTATTTTCGACCCGACGTTTAGACTAACGGAAATTAATAGTAACGATAATGTTGACCGACCGTGACATATATTCATTATAAATTATATGACGAGGCGACCAGACATGAAGTGTGTGATAATGTTGTCAGACAATTCTAAAAACACGGATGTCCAATTATTTGTTAAATTCATCATAATGACATGACGATTAGGCTAGAGGCACAGAACTAGAATACTGTTGCCGACATTTCTATGATAAATTGGGTGGGTTTAACTGACATTTATAATAATTCATCGGGTTAAGTTGACGATAACTCAGTCTAAAGAATTATAATACTGCCACTGGGGCAGAGTAATATAATAAAGGACAGACAGGAGAAACTTGAATTCAAGATTAGACTCTAGACATATGATGTTAGAGACTAAAATCTGAGGTGACAGGCAGAGGGACGGCTTAGGGAAAGACTGCTTTCTAAAGCTAGAAAATTAATGAAGCCGTCGTATTTGTCTTTAGTCTATGGTGGAGCCTTGCACGACAGTCCAATCTCAGCGCAGAATACGGAGTCGAGCACAGAGAAGGCAAATCCGAACCATTCAAGACCTACCGGGGCAACGTCAGGAGACCGGAGAACTAACCACACTTCACTATCAGCCGGGGGCTGAAAAGCTAAGTCCACGACAAAGGAAACTCACCTAATCAATGCCACAAAGTTTAGTCATCCATGATGAAAAACACGTGAAGTGTGAGACACATAATACATACAGCAGACACTAATTCCATCGACAATACTATCATTCACCATCTATTCACTTTATTGCAATAAACCAATTGGGTGTATATACTGTACCCCACGCTTTGTTCCTTCCATTAGATGTTGAATATTGTCTATGTTTATCTTCCTTTATAAGGGAGGGGGGGCTCGTAAAATATAATATAATTTAAAGAATAATAATAATAGATAACTGAGAAGGGGACGACGGTAGCGAGAGACCAAATATCTCCTTACAATCTTTTCCAGACCTGTCGAGTTAGGAGAATTTACCCTCTTCGTCACCCTTCGGAAGTGGGAAAACCCAGCAGGGATTCCTTGAGCCAAATCTTCCACATCAGATCTATTATTTCCTCTAAATAATTCTCTTATCCTTTAAACGCTACGTGACACTGGTGTCTCGGTCCGGGATTTGAACTTATGTATTTTATCATACCTCTGGGATAGTATCATCCATTCAGTCATTACAGTATACCATTTTAACACATGTATTTTCACACAGTGAGCTCTAGAAAGACAGAAAACATTTTTTCTAGAAATTCAGGCATTGATTGGTGAATCCCTTTATATATGTTGTGTTTAATTAAGTTAGTTCTTGATTTTGTATTTCATTGAATTACAGACCTTAAGTCTCCATAACTGTAGTAATTTCATTCTACAGCAGTCGGATAAATAATTAGTATTTACTTGTTGCTAGAAATACTATTGGAAGGTAGCACTAGCTTACTCAGTGTGGACTTTAACTGCAAAAGATGGCTGAAATAGTTAAGCTTAAGGCAGCACTAGGGGAGGCCGGTCGAGATCTAGGTTATAGTGGGGTGGACCTTGCAAATTATGTCAGTGTCGAGACTGATAAGTATTACGCTCGAGAAACAGCGAAAGCTGAAAGAGAAGAGCGAATAAAGTTAGCAGAAATAGATGAGAGGATAAAAGCTGTAGACGCTAGAGAAAGAAGCGAGAGAGATGAACGCGAGCATGCATTGAAGATGAAGCAGTTAGAGATGCAGGGACAAGCTCAAAGAGTTGAACCAGTAGCCGGTGCGACCGCATCTACCTCCTCAGGCAACCTATCGCCACGGTCAGATGATATGCCTTCCTTGCACGCAGGGGGCACCGGACCTTTGCCATCCTCACTCATGTCAACTTTGGGACCTTTGACGTTTCCATTTGAAGCTTTCTCGGAACAAGCCGACTCGATCGATAGGTATCTCGACAAATTTGAGAAGTTTGCCACCACGTTTGGTTTGGAGAAGAGCAAATGGAACCTGAAACTGTCGCAAGGGCTTAGAGGAACTGCTTATGACGTGTATAGCAAGCTTCCTCCAGGTTTACAGGATGACTACGACTCTTTGAAAAAGGCACTATTGGTTCGTTATGAGCTACATGCTGACGCCTATAGGAAGAGGTTCCGTAACTCTAGGAGGGAAGTCGGAGAGAACTTTGCTCAGTTTGCTGCGAGACTGGATTCCTACGTGGAGAAGTGGGGTGCCCTAGGGAATTTTACTCATGATTGGGAAGGCCTGAAGGAAATGGTCATGATCGAACAACTGAAGGACACCATGACTTCCGACATGAGAAGATTCCTGACAGAGAATGGGGCCAGCACTTTAGAATCCATAGTCCAGTTAGCGGAACGATATCAGGCAGCACTATCAGAGAATCCACCACCCAGACGGAAACAACCAGATTACGTACCTAGACAGACAGCTCAGTCACACATGGACCCCCAAGTGAAACCACCGTATACTAACTGCAAAAAGCATGACAAGCCAGACTACAAGACTACTCAGAGATCTAATTTCCAGCAGCAGAGGCAAGGGGAAAAATGGTGTAAGCACTGTAGAACCATCACCCACAATACGCAGGAGTGCAACCGGAAAAACCCACCTCATCATGCTGCCTGCTTACGTAAAAGTGCCGCAAGGGGAAATGGACCGGAAGAACCTCTGGACAAACCCCGACATCCCCCGGTCGTTGAGACAGTCCTCGTAAATGACCAAGAGGTGACCTGCCTTTATGATACAGGCCTTGCATTCGACGCAGTTGTCTGTGCATCCCTAGTCAAGCCTGACCAGATGACAGAAGACACTATAGAAATACAAGGACCTACTAAAAGTGCAGCACCTATGCGTTTGGCCATAGCCAAGATTAAGGTCAAATCAAAATATGTGACTGGGGAAATCCGTGCAGCGATCTTGGACGACCCTATTTATCCCTTGATCTTAGGGTGTAGGTATGTGTTCTTGGGAGAACCCATTCACCCTCTGGTTGTGGCGGCTGTCACCACTAGAGGACAGGCCAAACGGAATACGGAGTTGGAATCCCCACCCAACATCCTTCCTGAGGAATTAAAAAAGGCACAGACGGAGGATCAATCTCTAGCACCCTGCTACAAAAAACTACCGAGAGCGCACACTCCTCTCCAAAAGGGAGACTTCTACAAGAAAAATGGACTGTTGCATCGGAAAGCAGGAAATGGAGGACAGGAACATGGGCAACTTGTGGTTCCATCAGCATACCGAGCCCAGGTCCTAGAAATGGGCCATGCCCTTCCGTTTAGTGGCCACATGGGCATAAGTGCCACGATTCAGCGTATTTCATGTCATTATTATTGGCCAGGTATCAACGCCGATATCCAGAGATATGTGAAATCATGCCCGCAGTGCCAGAGGACAGCGCCGAAACACTGGACGGCCCCAGCCACTCTGGGAGAAATGCCAATCTTGGGCACACCCTTCGAACGAGTAGCGGTGGATATTGTGGGTCCACTTACTCGTAGCAAAAAGAGAAACAGTTATATACTCACGTTAGTGGATTGTTGCTCCATGTGGGCAGAGGCAATTGCTATGCCCGCCTGTGATTCTAAGCATGTTGCTGAGGCTCTGCTCACCATATTTACTCGGCTAGGGTTTCCGTCACAGATCCTGACAGATAATGGTTCCCAATTCCGAGGAAAACTCACCGAGGAAGTGTTTAGGATATTTCAGGCCCGACATATCCACACCTCTCCCTACCACCCCCAGGCAAATGGCCAGGTGGAGCGGTTTAACGGGACCCTTATTTCCATCCTTCGGAAACTTGCGCAGGAAAAACCAGAGAGCTGGGATCAATACTTACCCGCAGCACTATTTGCTTACCGCGAAGTACCCCACAATTCTACTGGGATGCCTCCTGCCACATTGCTGTTTGGTAGACCTATAAAAGGACCTTTAGAGGCACTGTTACGTACTTGGACAGATGATAAAGCTGATGAGACGGTCACCTCTGCATCCCAATACGTGAAGGAGTTGACCCAACGCCTTAAAACAGGATGGGAACTGGCAAAGGAAAATGTACGCCGTGCCCGTCGTAAACATGCGCGTTACTACAACCGCACTGCGAAGGATAGGGAGCTAGAAGTAGGAGAACAGGTATTATTACTCCTGCCCAGTAGCAATAATAAATTGCAAATCGGGTGGAGAGGTCCATATAAAATTGTTGAGAAAATGTCGCGCACCAATTACAAGATTGCCATAAAGGGGAAGCAGAAAATTTACCACATAAACCTGCTGAAGCGATATTATGAAAGACCAGGTGCAGAACCAGCACATTTCCTGACACTGGCTATTGCGACGGAAACTGAGGCAGAACCCCTGACCTCCTGTGAATACCCTCTTCGTCAGTGCGAAACTCATCAAGATGTTCAGATTAGTTCAACTTTAACGGAGGATCAGCAGGCACGGGTTCAACAGTTGTTGAGAAAACACACTAGTACACTCACGGATAAACCTGGCATGACCAACCTGATAGAATTTGATATGAAGCTAACAGACCTCGCCCCGGTACGAGTTAAGAACTATCCTGTTCCTTATGCTAAAGCAAAGGCATTGAGTGAGGAAATCGAGTACCTGCTTAAGGAAAATATTATCTCAAAATCAGAGTCGCCTTATAGTGCGAGTGTAGTGTTGCTTAGAAAATCCACAGGAGAACATCGCCTCTGCATAGACTACCGAAGGCTCAACGCTGTAACGGAATTTCAAGCGGAGCCCTTACCGGATCAGAATCAGCTTTTCACCAAGCTGAGTAGAGCACGATACTTTTCGAAGATAGACCTTAGCAAAGGGTACTACCAGATCCCGGTAAAAGAGGAAATTCGACATATGTTAGCATTTAGTACTTCTGAAGGCCATTACGAGTTTAATGTATTGCCATTTGGGCTAAGCAACGCCCCAAGCGTCTTTACTCGTATGATGAGGAAGCTACTGGAACCCCTGAACCACCCTGGGATAAGTAATTTCATGGACGACATACTTATTGCCACGAACACCTTTGAGGAGCACCTGGACGCAGTTTCCCTACTCTTCGAAAGACTTAGAGAAACAGGACTCACCGCTCGCCCTACAAAATGTCAAATTGCCTGCGAGCAACTAGAATTCCTGGACACACTATCTCGCATGGATGCATGTTCCCAGATGCGCGTAATATTGAGAAGTTACAGCGGGCCCCACGACCCCAGACTAAAAAGGATGTAAGGTCATTTGTGTCTCTATGTGGCTTCTACCAGAGATATATTAAAGATTTTAATACCCTGAGTGCGCCATTGACCGCATTAACCAAGAATGGGAACCCGGACAAAGTAACCTGGACAGCGGAGTGCGAAAATGCCTACACGCTGCTGAAGGAGAAACTCACAGCTAGGCCAATTCTGCGACTGCCTGACTTAACTCTGAACTTTACGCTGCGAACAGATGCTAGCAATATAGGGATAGGAGCCACTCTCCTGCAGCCTAGTGATAGACCTTCTGCAACTCTATTCCCCATCGCATATGCTAGTAGGAAATTGAACCCTGCTGAACAGAACTACTCTACCATCGAACGAGAATGTCTGTCGCTAATATGGGCTGTGCAGAAGTTTCAACCATATTTATACGGGAAAAAGTTCACGGTGCAGTGTGATCACCAACCGTTGATATTTCTTGCAGCGTCGAAGAACCTTAATGCCCGGCTTATGAGATGGTCACTCCTGTTGCAGCCATATTCCTTTCACATAGAATACATACCTGGGAAGAACAACGTAGGGGCAGATTTTTTGAGCAGACATCCGGACGCAACCGAGGAGATATGAGAAACTGGAAAAGAAGAGGAAGACAGGACAAGAGGAGTTGGACGGAACGTCAAACTTGAGGAGGGGCTTGTGTGACAACTTGCCCAATCTTCTCTTCATTTTTTTATTATTTACGTGACATCGTTTTTTTCTCATCCTCAATGCATGATCGCAAAGTCCCGGGAAGTGTCACTTGCGGAAATTCTCCTAGTATTCAGTATTTTCTCCTCGCTATTTTTAGATACGACGTCATTGTTGACCAATGACCTCGGTAGCTAGGAACCTGTTTTAATTTAAGACTGCTTAAGCTGATAAAACCAGTTTATGCCACTTTAGGAAGACCCCACGTGACTTTTAACGCTATTGATTGGAGCGTTTATTTGACGCTAATGTCACATGATGCACGCTATGGATCACGTGTCCAAGCGGAAATGTCCCGCTAAAAGTGCGCCAAACACGGGCAATCTTCACTTGCCCGGAACCCTTGAGACAGCTAGGTCTAACCCAATTATCGGCGAATTCTCGCATTAAAAGCACTGAAGCCACGTGTCTAATTGCGGGTTAGCGTCCATCTTTGAGTAGGTAAGTGAAATCTCGCTAGAATATAATGTGATGAAATGTGTAGTACATTGCAAAATCGACGCAAGATTGGTATGTTTACTTTATTCATATTTTTGTTTTACGATCACATCCAGCCACATGTGATCGGGTATATTTTATGATCCCACGGGATATGTACATGTTCATAATAATGTATAACGGGAATATATATATATATAGCTATTAATTTCCATATTATTTGATTATTTTCGACCCGACGTTTAGACTAACGGAAATTAATAGTAACGATAATGTTGACCGACCGTGACATATATTCATTATAAATTATATGACGAGGCGACCAGACATGAAGTGTGTGATAATGTTGTCAGACAATTCTAAAAACACGGATGTCCAATTATTTGTTAAATTCATCATAATGACATGACGATTAGGCTAGAGGCACAGAACTAGAATACTGTTGCCGACATTTCTATGATAAATTGGGTGGGTTTAACTGACATTTATAATAATTCATCGGGTTAAGTTGACGATAACTCAGTCTAAAGAATTATAATACTGCCACTGGGGCAGAGTAATATAATAAAGGACAGACAGGAGAAACTTGAATTCAAGATTAGACTCTAGACATATGATGTTAGAGACTAAAATCTGAGGTGACAGGCAGAGGGACGGCTTAGGGAAAGACTGCTTTCTAAAGCTAGAAAATTGATGAAGCCGTCGTATTTGTCTTTAGTCTATGGTGGAGCCTTGCACGACAGTCCAATCTCAGCGCAGAATACGGAGTCGAGCACAGAGAAGGCAAATCCGAACCATTCAAGACCTACCGGGGCAACGTCAGGAGACCGGAGAACTAACCACACTTCACTATCAGCCGGGGGCTGAAAAGCTAAGTCCACGACAAAGGAAACTCACCTAATCAATGCCACAAAGTTTAGTCATCCATGATGAAAAACACGTGAAGTGTGAGACACATAATACATACAGCAGACACTAATTCCATCGACAATACTATCATTCACCATCTATTCACTTTATTGCAATAAACCAATTGGGTGTATATACTGTACCCCACGCTTTGTTCCTTCCATTAGATGTTGAATATTGTCTATGTTTATCTTCCTTTATAAGGGAGGGAGGGCTCGTAAAATATAATATAATTTAAAGAATAATAATAATAGATAACTGAGAAGGGGACGACGGTAGCGAGAGACCAAATATCTCCTTACAATCTTTTCCAGACCTGTCGAGTTAGGAGAATTTACCCTCTTCGTCACCCTTCGGAAGTGGGAAAACCCAGCAGGGATTCCTTGAGCCAAATCTTCCACATCAGATCTATTATTTCCTCTAAATAATTCTCTTATCCTTTAAACGCTACGTGACATTAGGCCTCCCCTACCGAGAACTATATTTCCGTGCTTCACTTAAGTAGTTAGAAAAAACAACAACAAAACTACACAAAACAACAAAACATCGAATTATTGTAATGTCAGACCTCTGTGATCGTTTTCATGTTATGCTACTGAAGTTTTGACGTAAATCCATTTTTGTGTGTGGACGTTTTTCAGTTCAGCTTAAAGCCGTTCAAGTTGTCTTGTCCAGGAACTTCTGTAGGAGACTGACACTGCAATTTCCTGACCACATACGGAGCCATTAGATTTCGTTTCCCCTCTTGTTGTTTGTTTGTCAGGTTGTAGAGGGCGATGGCGCTGTTCGTACGTCAGTGGCCAGGGACATCTTAGATTGTATTATAACATGCTGGCGTCCAGAAGATTTGTGAATTCTTTGAATAATGTGCTAGTCTTTTTTGTTTACATTGGCGCGCATGTATAACACATGACAGAAATAACTTCATTTGATTGGTCTTACCTATCACAAGCTGGCATTTCATTAAGTCTTCCCTTCTTGTGTCGCCCGTTGCTCGGGTGGCAACCCTTATGTTTACCAATCTTTTTGTGCTGTCCCGTATAAAGTTCATTCGTGCAGCGGTCATACTGTGTATTCGTACCAGCGGTGTTTACACTTTCACCAGTATTTTGACTCTATCTATCTATCTATCTATCTATCTATCTATCTATCTATCTATCTATCTATCTATCTATCTATCTATCTATCTATCTATCTATCTATCTGTCTGTCTGTCTGTCTGTCTGTCTGTCTGTCTGTCTGTCTGTCTGTCTGTCTGTCTGTCTGTCTATCTATCTATCTATCTATCTTTCTATCTATCTATCTGTCTGTCTGTGGTTTTTTTCAATTACTATCTTCTTTGTTTAAAAAAACACCTCATTTTTTATTATGATTTGCATACTGTAAATGAATGCTGTTATGTTAACTTTATAATGTCGCATGCCTTTAAATTAATGCTTAAAGTAACATGTGGGAATGAAGATATAGTATGCAAGATAAATGAGAGTGGAAGGGCAGAATGTTAGACGGGCCTGCGCGCCCAATTCTTAACCCTTCGAAAATAAAGTTCATTCGTTCTGTCTATCTATCTATCTATCTATCTATCTATCTATCTATCTATCTATCTATCTATCTATCTATCTATCTATCTATCTATCTATCTATCTATCTATCTATCTATCTATCTATCTATCTATCTATCTGTATGTCTGTATGTTTGTCTGACTGTCAGTCCGTCTGTCTATTTGTCTGTCTATCTGTCCATCAGTTCGTTCATCTGACTGCATATTTATCATTTGTTCTGTCTGTCTATATATCTATTTTCATAGCTATGTCTGAATGTCTATCTCTCCGTCTATCGGTTTATCATATTCATCTCTGTGTCAGGTTGTTTGCTGTTTATCAACCTGTCTTTCTATGTTTACATCTATCGTTTCATATGTCAGTCTATATCGTCATGTGTCTATCAGTTTCTCCGCCACCAGGTCTGTACAACAGTGCGGACTGTCCTTAAACCAAATTGACACAAAAATGCACACTGTCTGAGACACGGAGAACGCTCGTTAGATTTTTCGCTTCAGCTAAACCAAAACCGTTCCTCAGAGGAAGACCCGCCAGGCATGTGTGTCGACACTTGTTTTTTTAAAACATTACAAACTGGCGTCTTTAACTTCAGCGTATTTACAGCATTTTTTCGTCCAATTTGACGGAACGCCCCCGTTAGCCCCAGGCTCTGTGATCATTTCTCTTATTTTTCGTTGGCGTTTTTATTTGTTTGCTTGCTTGATTGTATGGGGGCTTATAGCTCTATATGTAACTTACACCTTCACTTGGTTTTTTTGCGAATCTCTCCGCGTTTACGTCATGTGTTTCATGCTTTCTTTTCCGTCCATATATATATATATATATATATATATATCTATATATATATATATGTATATATATATATATATATATATATATATATATCTTCTTCTTCTTCGATCCTTAACCACCGACCGTCAAAGCAGTCAGTGGCCGTCACGCCTAGTGGCGTCTTGTAGGGCAACAACAAATTGATTCCACTTTGCACGGTCGGTGGCCATCCTTCGTACAGTGCCCCAACTCTGGTTCATTCTTTGCATCTCAGCCTCCACAGTCCTCCGCCAAGTTGTTTTTGGTCGGCCTCTCTTTCGCTTTCCTTCAGGGGTCCAAAGCATAGCTGTTCTTGTGATGGCATCGGGGTCTCTTCTGAGGACATGACCAACCCAGCTCCAGCGTCTGCCAGCTATGATGGTGTGCATGTCCTCTTGCTTGCTACGAGTAAGCAGATCTTGGTTGGTGATGGTATTCGGCCAAAAGATTCGGTGAATTTTTCTTAGGCATGTTGTGTGAAAAGAGGACAATTTTGACATTTCCTTCTCTGTGACTCTCCAGCATTCCGCACCATAGAGAAGCACAGAAAGCACGCAACTCTGGTATAATCTTAATTTTGTGCTTGTGCTGTATTGGGAGGACTTCCAGATGTTATTTAGGCTAAAGAAGGCTGTTCTTGCCTTATTCATTCTGATGTTGATGTCTTTGCCTGCGCCACCGTCTGGTGTTACTATGCTTCCTAGGTATGTGAAGGTATCTGTCTGTACCAGTTGCTGATTCCTTACTGATATGGGCTCAGGGTTGCTCACATTGAGCGTCATGACCTCAGACTTCTTTAAATTGATGTTCAAGCCCAGCTGCTGGCTAAATTTATTAAGTCTATCCGTTTTTTCCTGGATGTGTTGATGTGAATGTGCCAGCAGTGCAATGTCATCTGCATATTCCAGATCTTCCAATGTAGAAAATGTAGTCCATCTTATTCCTCTTGGACTGCCCTCTGTTGTTTGGCGCATCACCCAGTCTATGACTGTTAAAAATAGAGTGGTTGATAAGGGGCATCCCTGTCGTACTCCTGTCTTCACCTCAAAGGTTAGGTTGCTCTGCCCAACACTACACGTAAAGTTGGCATAGAGGCTTTTTATGATTGACACTATGCAGCTTGGAATTCCATAAGCCCTCAGTATTTTCCATAAACTGTCCCTATGTATGCTGTCAAAAGCCTTTTCAAAATCAACAAAATTTATGTAAAGCTGTCTTTGCCATTCTGAGCACTGCTTTATAATGTTCCTGAGAGTGAATATATGGTCTACACATCTTCTGTTCTTTCTAAATCCTGCTTGTTCTTTCCTCAGTTTGTAGTCTACTGCCTTTGAAATTCTCTGTATAATTATCCTGCCTATATATATCTTGCTTGGAGGAAAATGCACCGTGAGGCAAAGAAATCCATGACCTTTAAATATTTTTTTAAAACTCGGCCGAAAATGATCCGATTATTATGAAAGTTGGTGACAATTATGATAACAAAATCCCTTTTCGAATTTCTAGTCTCAAATTTCAATTTAAAATTTCGCGCAACGAATTTTACGCCTTGCAGGTGGCGCTGCATACTACTGTAATTCGTCTTCTGCAAAATGGCGTTCTCTGAAGAAGAAAAAACGGCAATCAAATTTCTTCGACAAAACAAAAATTATGGTGCGAAACGACTTCTTAAGGACTTTCCAAACAAAGGATGGACTTTAGGCGGACACACATCTTTTGCAAAAGATAGACCAAACCGGCACTGTTGAACGTAGTAAAGGCAGCGGCCGAACACGCACTGCGCTCACCGATGACAACATCAATGCTGTTAACGAGCTTGTGCAAAGTCAAGAAGGACGTCCGCAAACACATCTTTCCCAACGTCAAATTGCTCGTCAGATAGGCGCTTCTCAAAGATCCGTGGGCAGAATCATCAAAAAGGAACTTAAGTTAAAATGTTTGAAGTAATATCGGGCGACAGAGTTGACTGAACGCAACAAAGAGTCATGGCTTTCCCGGTGCCAACATCTTTTGCGTCGCTTCCCAGAGCATAAAGTGTGTTTCATATTTTTCACGGATGAAAAAACTTTTTACTGTTGCTCGGCCTACCAATAGTCAGAACGATCGGGTGTATGCACCGGTTGTCACCAGAAGAAAAAACATATCTGCTAATCGGTTGCTGCGAGCAAAACCAACGCTCAGCAAATCAGTAATGGTTTCTGTTGGTGTCTCATCACTGGGCCTCACTTGAATTAATTTTTTTCAACCTGGTATCAAGATAGATGGCGATTACTACCGCAACGAACTGTTGATGCCTTCTTCCTGATATGAGGGAAATGAAGACCAAGTTGGGAGAAAGAGATAAAGACCATATTGGGAGAAAGAGCTGAAGATCATATTGGGAGAAAGAGCTGAAGACCATATTGGGAGAAAGAGCTGAAGACCATATTGGGAGAAAGAGCTGAAGATCATATTGGGAGAAAGAGCTGAAGATCATATTGGGAGAAAGAGCTGAAGATCATTGTTGCGGAAATATTACTGGCGACCACTTTATGTTAACCAGTTTATTTTCTCTTTAACACCTTCAGCAGAATGTTTATGGTGGTGGGTGTGTGTTGGGTCACTGACAATGACAAGTCAGTATGGTCGGGCTTACGGGTGGCCGACAGGTGTGTAAATATGTATACATCAAGATACGCGAATGTCATAGGTTCATAGATTAAGTATCCCTAGCACACACACACACACACACCCATAGCAACATTGGATCATGAAGCAGGAACTAGCATAACGTTCTACACAGTTTATTAACGTCACAGTCACGAAGACATCATGGAAACACAGTTTACAACAAGTCATCGTAGGAACACAGTTTACAGCAAAATATGAAGTATCGGTTAAATGAATCCATAGAGCTCAATTACAGAACATAGCGGCGCACTTTTCATAGAAAATGCACAGCAACAATATCCCTAAAAAAGGACTGCATACACCGCAGTTTACAATACTCCATGGCTTGAATCAATATAAATATGATACATCAACGAGCCAACGTGATCCGTGGCTTTGAATAATAAATTCCCTGGGAGAAACTAACATTCCCTTCAACACTCTATCTATCTGCAACAATCGATCACAGGAATATCAACATGAAATAATGGCCTGTACAATCCGTGGCCTCATAATATCTTTAATATCTATCAAAACTCTCCCTTCACAAAAGATATTCCACTGGTACACACAGCGAAAACATGACTAACCACCATCCCGGAACACTGCCAGGAACGCACTGTCTCGAGATTACCGTATCTCAGTACAGCTCAGCCAATAACACATGCGCGGGCTAACCGCGTGAGACCACCGCTCAGCTCAAACCGTACCTACCCCAAAAATCTCACTAGGAACTTTCGAACAGTTTTCTTTATCATATTTTTAAACAAACTAACAACTAGTAAGGTAACAGTTTAAACATTACTGAGCATACACCCCCCAACTAAAAAATTCTCTCATCACGCATAGCGTGTTTACTTAGCGTGTACAAAAATCCGACCCGTACATTCAAGTCTTTAACACTTAACTCACCTTAATTAAAATATGACTTAACAATCATATTGGGAGAAAGAGCTAAAGATTATATTGGGAGAAAAAGCTGAAGATCATATTGGGAGAAAGAGCTGAAGATCATATTGGGAGAAAGAGCTGAAGATCATATTGGGAGAAAGAACTGAAGATCATATTGGGAGAAAGAGCTGAAGACCATATTGGGAGAAAGAGCTGAAGACCATATTGGGAGAAAGAGCTGAAGATCATATTGGGAGAAAGATCTGAAGATCATATTGGTAGAAAGAGCTGAAGATCATATTGGGAGAAAGAACTGAATACCAATATTGGGAGAAAGAGATGAAGACCATATTGGGAGAAAGAGATGAAGACCATATTGGGAGAAAGAGCTGAAGACCAATATTGGGAGAAAGAGATGAAGACCAATATTGCAAGCAAATAGGCAAGCGGAAACAGCGCTATAAGTGGGCCATGAACAGATCAGAACAAATTGTCATTCTGGGCCTCAGAACAGGACACAACCGACTCCGCAGCCACATGTATACAAAATTTAAGATTGGTAATTCAGCCAAGTGTACATGTGGACAAGCACCCCAGACTGCAGAGCACATACTTCTAGACTGCCCCGAATATGATATACTGAGGCAAACCCACTGACCCAGAGAAACAACACTGGAAGCAAAACTATACGGACCTCTGTATGAACTACAAAAGACAGTGAAGTTTATACAAGAAACAACATTGCAGATATAGACAATATATTTCAAGCGAACGAAAGAAGAAGAAGAAGCTATAAGTGGAAAGATAACACCAAGAGATGGATAGGAAAGAGCTGGTCTGTCAGGGTGTACCATCAAGACAAGAGACAGAAGACGTTGGAGATCCATTGCAGCCGAACTTCGATGTGGAAATGACAGCTGATGATGATGACAAACAAAGTACTTTTATTCTTTCATAAAAGTGTTTGTATCTACATGATTCAGTTAGGTCCTTCTATATATTCTCAATTGTTTATCAACGATGCCTATACACATCATGTAATTTTAATAACGCATTCTTAACAATGCCTACGTTTTAGTTTTCCCTAATCCACCTTAAAAATAACATTTTATTAAAAAAGAAATCGAAAACTACTTCCACCAGTTATAAATCTGCAATAAAAAATCAAATATAGGATGAAATGTAATGCAGTATTCTTCATGAAGGACAATTTATAGAACCATTTGAGATAAGAAATTGAGTCCGGTGTAGGAGGCAGGAAGGACGTACCCGGCAACACGCACTGTACAGTGCTTCCTACCGTCAGGTAGGAAACACTGGACTAGTGATTCTTGCCTAGGTAGCAGGCACTTAACTCAGGCAGGAAGCACTGTATATAATTCTTGTTTGAAAAAAATAAATTGGTATATCGCACTGCGTTGTACTTATTATAATCCATTAGGCAGATATTTCCACCTTTCCTTCCTTTATAGGGCAAAAGACTGGAGAGATAAAGAGTAAAGATGTTTTTATGTTTGCTTCATATGTTATTCATTTATAGTGTGTAAACAAATGTTATGAATTTTTTTCTAATTTCGTCTAAAATATATGGTGGGAAATTATTATTTCAATGTTCATTCCAAACAGGTATCGGTATGGTGCGTGTAGTGGGATCATAATTTGGGCAGTGAATAATAAATATAAGGTAAAGGTGGTCCCATTGCAGATACTGCCGTAGTGGAGTGAAGTGTAAGAGACTTCACTATACTGGGTCCAGCATCGAGAGGTGAGGTGACCAGTTCCCTTTTTCGCTGCCTTTTCCTTCCCTAACTCACTAATTAAAAATAAATATGAAAGACAGATCTTGGTTGTTATATCACAGTGTGTATACAAACAAACTTTCCGTTAAGGAAAAGACATGAAATAAGCTTCATTTAATTATTTACAGGTATCATACTGAGTTGAAATGTCAAGAGTGGCTGAAGTCAAATCTTAGAGTATACGTGTTCAAACCCCACATTTTAGGGAGTACTTTTCTTCTTCTTCAACGTTCACCCTCAGATGTCAACTTAAATAAGTTCAAAGGTCGCAGTGGTCAGCCTGAGGCTGTTGATATCTCCGTAGGTTTTCTCCAGGAATGGTACTGGTGATGGCCATATGCGTTTTCTCTGTTCCTCATATGTTGGGCACCTTTGAAGCAGATGTTCGGCAGTCATTTTATCAGTGCCACAGTCACACTCATCAGTAGTTCCTATCTTTAATTTGTTGAATAGATGGTATCTCAATCTGTTATGACCTGTGCGAAGTCTGAAGATTACCACTTGTTCACTTCTGCTGAGCTGGTAATACGAATCATTTTTTTGTGTGGCCTGGATGCTCTTCTTCCCACTCTTGCCTGTACCTGCGGTTGATAAAACTCTTGGCCTCCTCATAAGTTATATTTGTGTCAAGTTGAGGAAGCTTTCCCCCTTCCTTTGCCAATCTGTCAGCCTCTTCATTTCCAGGGATGTTGCAGTGAGAAGGGATCCACTGTATCACGACTCTTTTGTATTGCTGACATAGTCTGTGAAGTGTTACTCTTAGGTCATCCAGTTCAGCATTACTTTGACTTTTCAGCGTTGTAATTACTGACAGCGCATCTGAGAAGATAGCTACTGGTCTCTCTGAGCTTTCTTCTGTCATTAGGATTTCTGATGCAGTTTTTAAGGCCTCTGCCTCTGCTCTGAAGTTACTTGAAAATGTCCCTGTTTGTACCGCACTTCATGCAACATACCGCACTACACGCACCATAGCGCACTACATGCACCATACCGCACTACACGCACTATACCGATACCTGTTTGGAATGAATATTGACATAATAATTGCCCACCTTATATTTTAGACGAAATTAGAAAAATGTCATAAAATTTGTTTACACACTATAAATGAATAACATATGTCGCAAACATAAAAACATCTTTACTCTTTATCTCTCCAGTCTTTTGCCATATAACGGAAGGAAAGGTGGAAATATCTGCCAAATGGATTATATAAACTACAACGCAGTGCGATATAACAATTTATTTTTTTTCCTACCATACATTTTAGACGAAATTAGAAAAATAACAGGTGGAAATATCTGCCAAATGGATTATAATAACTACAACGCAGTGCGATATACCAATTTATTCTTTTAAAACAAGAATTACTGTACAGTGCGTGTTGCCGGGTACGTCCTTCCTACCTCCTACTGTACAGTGCTTCCTACCTGAGTTAAGTGCCTGCTACCTTGGCATGAATCACTTGTCCAGTGTTCCCTACCTGACGGCAGGAAGCACTGTACAGTGCGTGTTGCTGGATACGTCCTTCCTGCCTCCTACACCGGGTTCAAATCACGGTACCGACACACTCTAGTCTACCCATCTGTAAATGGGTACCTGACTCTGCTCTTCGAGTTGGGGAAGAACAAGGCAGCGAAGAAAGGGAACGAGTCACCCCATCTGTCGGTGCTGGACCTAGTATGGAGAAGTCTCTAAGACTTCACTCAACTACGGTAGTAACTACTATGTGATTATTTATGTGGATTATTTATGTGGATTATTTAGTTATTGTTTACAAGCCTCGGGCTGATCTCCCCTTGTTTACTGAGGAATGAGAAGGGCAGAAGGAGGTCGACAAACAAACTAAGAAGGGAACAAGGGACAGAAACAAAAAGATTGAAGAAGCCACGGAGAGATAGTGAGCGAATGGCACAGGCCAGGAATGCTGGGTATGAATTTGTTGCACGTATATGCTCCTTAGTAGTCTGAAAGCGCAATGATCATGTAAGCTGAAAGTGCAATGATAATGATCATGTAATCTGAAAGTGCAATGGTAATGATCATGTATTCTGAAAGCGCAATGATAATGATCATGTAATCTGAAAGCGCAATGGTAATGATCATGCTTATAAATTACCAATTACCAGCAACAATTCTACATGTTAAAAAGATGACACCGAAGTAGAGAAAGAAAGAGATGACCAAAGAGAGAAATATAAAAATTAGTCAAAGAGGAAGTAGAAAACACATTAGGTTGACGACAAAGAAGAAAGCAGAGTAGTGAACCAAAAAAAAAAGGAAAGAGAAAAAAGATGAAGACAGAGTACGAAAAAGGGGAAGGATAAAGATAATAAAAATTAAGTCTTTTAATAATAATTAGCAAAACAGACGATACGTCAACATAGAAGATAAAAATAAATAGGAAAATCCTGGAACAAGTCAAGAGCTTCTCATATCTTGATCATATAAAAAAAACAGAAGATGGCAGATGTGAAACAGAAATCAAGTAGAGAATATGAAAGGCCAAATGCTACGCCCAAAAACATGAGACAGATACTAACATCTAAACAACTAACTCACAAATTCAAACGGAGAATTATCAAATGCGGTATATATATATATATTATATATATATATATATATATATTATATAATTATATTATATATATATATATATATATATATATATATATATATATATATATATATATATATATATATTTATTTATATATCTATATATATATATATATATATATATATCGAAAGTAACGTACATTGGAAAGTCTGTCAAGTTTTTGTCACAATTTGACAGTGAAAATGGCACGAAATTGAATGTGCCATGTGTTTTCTTGTGGCAAAACGCATTTCGCACTTTTGGTCTTCAATCTGTTTTGATATTAAGCTTGGTTGTGAAGTGCGTATTATACACGAATGTCCATTTTACCAGAAAATGTTGAGCTAAATCAAGCATGCGTATTATACACGAGTGCGTATTATACGCGAGATTTTACGGTATATAAACCTTGTCTAAACTGAATGGCGGCCCTTAACTTTTGTCCTGTAGTATATATATATATATATATTCTTCATTACTGTATGGTGTAGAAACATGGACAATGAACAAGCAATTGGAAGAAAGAATTGAGACTTTTGAGATGTGGATATATAGAAGAATGGGGCACATGGAAAGAGACGAAAACAAATAAAGAGATCCTAGAAAACCTATGTATGAAAAATGAATTAATGAAGGAGATAACAATTAAGCAGATACAATATTTTGGCCACATAAAAAGACATAACACCTTACAAAAGACCATAATGGAAGGGAGAGTTGAAGGCAAACGTGCAAGTGGAAGACAGCGCTATAAGTGGGAAGATAATATCAAGAGATGGACAGGAAAGATTCTATTGCAACATCAACAACATGAGACTGAAAACTTTGGAGACCCATTGCAGCCTACCTTCGTTATGGAGATAGCAGTTGATTATGGTGCGTAAGGGAATAATTCTCTATCTATTCTGTATTCTTTGTATCAGTTATTCATATTATTATTCATGCGGTCCGGACAACTTTAACCTCACATTTCTAGTAATCGCTCTTCTGATTTCTGTATAAGTCACCAATTTTGACAGATATTCCTTCTAATCTGAAAAAAAAAGATCGATTAATACTTCTGAAAGTTTCGTCCGGGCACAGGCAAGCCATAATACATGATTATTATTCCCATTAAATAATATGATGAAAAGACACCTGATTGCTGGATTATAACGAAAATCGATGCTTTCAAATATTTGACGCTGAAAACCTCTGTGTTCAATTCATCACAGAAGCTGAAACTTTGCTTGGACCTCCCTTTCTTGGTACATTTTAATCTTTCAGGTTGCGACTCCGCCAATTTTATATAATAATATAAAATAAGGTGAAAAAAACTTCAGTAAAATAAGGGAAATAATGAACTACAAATGTATCAATCGTACTTTATATTTGAATGAGGTTTGTGTCGAATGGTGAACGGTGATGTGCCGATTTACTCAAGGTACTTTTCAATCAACAACGTTATCGACGAGGCGAAGTAACGTATGAGCCATTGGTTTTAAAACTGTATTTTAATTTTTTTTAAATAATTTCACTTGACGGAGGTGGGGGTGAGAACAATGCCAAAACAATTAATATTCATTTAGGACTTAGAAAGATATAACAAGTTAATTTTTTTAAAAACCCAGGTTTAAAGTCAGTTTTTATTGTTATAACCATATGCATTATATTTTTTTTTTAAAAATACGCAGAAAATAAATTTTCCATACATTCTGTTCCAGAAAAGTGGACGGCCAGTTATAAGTTATCATTACCAGTGTATATATATATATATATATATATATATATATATATATATATATATATATATATATATATATATATATATATATATATATATATATATATATATATATATATATATATATATATATGATTAATTTCGAACAATTTGAAAAAATGCACACAAAAAAAAGAAACATAAATAACTGTTTTTGTTTTTTTTGTCTTTCTTTTTGTTGAAATCACTAATTTACTTGTTATATCGCACCATTGTCCTGAAAATATAATGAAAATACGGAAAAGTTACAACCAAACAATTTATTATTATTGACCAGTAATTGCCAAATTCCATATCACAAACCTGGAACATAGCAAATTCTCTCACATTTAAGCAATAAATATTAATAATCGAGTAAAATTTGTTTTTATCAATTAAAAATATTAACCGATTATTCAATTAAGTAATTGTTAAAGATCGCAGCCCTAATATATATATATATATATATATATATATATATATATATATATATATATATATATATATATATATATATATATATATATATATATATATATATATATATATATATATATATATATATATATATATATATATATATATATATATATATGTATATATATGTATATGTATATGTATATCCAATACCATAATTCCCGCCGTAAGTACGTCGGTCGGTCATACCATGCACCGTCATTTGCGCACTTTTCTATTTTCGAGAGAGTACATTAACTTTCAACCACAGCTAAGGGGTGCAACTGTGGTTGAAAGTTAGACAATAATTGTATTGTTTCCCTTATATGTACTCTCCCGAAAATAGAAAAGTGTGCAAATGACGGTGTGCATGAACAGTTTGATTATGGAAAGAAGCCAACAACACAATTCATAAACAGTACATGAACTGGAGACAGGAAGGTGCGGAGATGCAGATTAAATCAACTGACAGTCAAGATACTCATCTGTCCAGTTTCATTCGGGAAACGGATTTAACTCATCATTTTCTTAAAAATAACCTTAAAATGTAAGTTTTGATTGTTTCTTCAAGACATGACATGTTGTCATTAAAGAAATGTTAGTTATTTAGTCAATTTCCGGTCCATTAGATCATTATCACTTCTCCACGTGTCATTTAGAAAGGTTACTCCATGTCTTCATATTTAATACATCCATATAATTTTCACTACAAATATCTAATGACGGTAGCCTGCAATGAAATGACCACAGTTGTAATAGTACCGTCTGTAATACACTATAATTAAAAATCTGTCAATTTTGACGGGTTATTGCTAGTATAGTATATATATATATATATATATATATATATATATATATATATATATATATATATGGGGAAGATATTACCCCAAAACAATTGTCTGCATTTTTAGTGCATATATTAACAACAATAGTAGTGGATCCCTGAAGCTTGCGTATGTGTGTGTGTTTTTTTTATAATTTTTTTTTTACTTAATCTGTCCTTGATTCCTTTCCTTGAGGGCAATAGGAGCGACAATAGTCTTCTTGAACTGAACATAAAAATATGAATGTTTTATCATACAGTCATGCGCCGCATAACGTCCGTTCGGACAACGTCCGACCGCATATACGTCCGTGGTCCCATAAGGTTATAATAGAGTTCAGACATCCCGATCGGAGAACAGAACGAAGAGGACGTCACCGGACGTAGCGAAAGCAACAGCTTCCCGCACGCAACCCGTGTATCTCATGTCTCTTGTGTACAGTACAAAGCGATTGCGATGCCAGGCGTATAATGGTACAGTACATATATAACCTATTATAATGGTACAGTACATATATAACCTATTATACTGTACAAATGTCTTGATAGTCATAATAAACGCCTATGTTACTGGCCAATGTTTGTACTGTGTTGTACTTACTATCGTTATTTTAATGTGAACTGTCGAAAATACATTACCGTGAAGTGCATCATGGCTCCCAAACGCAGCAAAACCAGTTCTAGTGATAGCAGCAGCAAGAGACAAAGGAAAAGTATCGATTTGGAAGTGAAACAAACGGTAATTAAACATCACGAAGGTGAAAAAGCAGTGAATGCTATAGCTCGTGATTTGGGCATGTCGCACTCGACAGTCACGACGATCCTTAAGAACAAAGGAAAAATTCTCCAAGCTGTTAAAGAATTTTTTCTACTTAACCCATACATATACTGTACAGTATTACCTTGCTAGGTACAGTACATTAGCTGAAATACAGTACTGTATGTGTACGGTATCTTTGCTATTTAGTCAATACAGGTATACTTCAGTATCCCATATAACTTTTCTAAGTATAAAGTATGGTGTTCGCACAACGTCCAAATCGCATAACGTCCTATTTCACAGAACGTATCGCATGACTGTACATACGACCCATACAGTTCCCCGTGGGTCTCTGACCATGGCTACTGCTGCCTCGAACATGTCGTAACAGGCTACAAATATGACATTGTGCATGGTACTGGCAACCTGACGATGTAAAACTAATTGCTTCAGAAAACACTGCTGCTTGAGCACGTGATACACACTTCAGCGTACTTACACATACTGGATGTAACGTTTGAGTTGTTTTTTTTTCTTTACACTGTTTATTAAATATTAATTGCTTTGAATATTCCTCATTTTTTTAAACAGTGTTTAGACCAGCTGTGCGCACGCGTCACCTCCATGCAGAGGCGGATTGGCAGTGAAATGGGCTCCCGGACACTAAAAGTAATTAGCCCGTAACCACCTTCATGATATAGACGGAGGCTAGAGGAGTGAGGGCCCCATGCTGCTGTGGGCAGGGCTGGCTTTAGGCTGATTTAATCCATTTGATCCTATTGGGCCCTGCGCTCACAAAGGGGCCACGTACGCGAACCTCCAGCTTTGGGGGAAATAAAATAAGTAAAGAAAATTATTTTAAATGAGATATCAGGAATATATTCTATTGCGTTGTGTTAACAATTAAAAAACATCAATATTTATTAGCTATATTGTGAAATAAAACTTGTTACAACAAAACTATAACATTAAGTAGATAAGGCCCCACAAGAATGGTCCAAATCTGGCCCGGCAATCGTGAAGGCTGACCCTGGACACAGCCTGAGTGCCCAACCGCTCTGTCCGCCCTTGCTACCATGGCTCATTTTCAATTTCATTTCGTCAATGTCCCAACCCAATAAATAAATGCGTATTCATTACCCGTTACGTGTCACGAGACATCGTGAAAACGACTGTAACAAGTAGGGTAATTCCTAAGAACACATGTGAGCCAATCGTAATATGTCTGAGAAAAATCTCTTGCCCAGATGAGAAATTCCGTTTCCTAACATGACCACTTTGTAACACGAACCTCGCTACGCAGGGACGTCGCTGTTTTTTTTTCTTTTTTTTTTTTTTCTTGTTTCATTACGTAAATGTGACTCCCGCCAGTTTCTTATATTCACAGAAGTCTGAACCGCTGACTTTGTCTCCCGGAACATAATCTTCAGGACTTGGCTTAGTCAATTTGTTGAAGGGGAGTTAACTTGAGCACAGAAATTGAAAAAGGGGAATAATTTTAGCGACTGCCAATGTTGTAAATTAGTGTTTCCCAAACTGTGGTACGCGTGCCACAAGGGTCCAAGAAAGGTGTTCAAAGGGTAAAGCTAGTCTCATAGCAGGCACTGAGGTAAGGGTATGAGGTGTTCGAGATTTCACTCTACTAGGCCAGCTTTACGAAGTGAGGTGACTTTACGACAGTGCCTGCTTTAAAACTAGCTTTACCATTTGAACACCTTTCTTGGACCCTTGTGGCACGCGTACCACAGTTTGGCAAACACTGATTTACAACATTGGCTGTCGTTAAAATTATTCCCCTTTTTCAATTTCAAAGAATCACTAGAAACAAACAAACCATTTTGGCAAATAAAAGAAAGACAGAAAACAAACTACCATCTCCAAAACTCCAAAGAAAGCATCATTAAGAAACAAGTAAAACAAATAACCAGTGAAGTGAAAGACATAAAGGACAAAATCCAGAAAGAAGATAAAATTAAAACACTCATAAACAGTAAAGAAGATGACAACACAGAAGAGACAGAACAAAACCTCATCCAAACCAGACAGGTACTAGAAGAAATAAAAACAGCACAACAAGCAATAGAGAGAGACCTCAAAAAATAGCAGAGATAAAAGAAGCTAATGAAGAAATCCTTAAAAAATAGAGATAGAAAGGGCTATTTTGACAGACGAAAAAAGACAAGAGAATAAAATGATAAAAAAACCAGGACAACAAAGAAAATATGGAAGAAAAAAATTAAGGAAACAGTGGAACTACTCCTACCATACCTCGTAGAAAGAGTGCGGAGTAAAATGGTTACTTGGAATGATGAGTTTGTGGAGAACATGAGAGATAGTGAGCAAAACAAACAAAAGTAGATCCCATATCAAAGAACCTAATAAAAACAATAACATAACTAAGCTTACCATACTAAATGGGAACCAAAAACTCTAGAGCTATCAAAGTAGGTCAGTGGAACTGTAGGGGTGCCAGGAAGAACCTGATGTCTCTTATGGGACCGTATAAGGAGGCAAAACCCATCTTTGCAATACAAGAAACCCTCCTGAACCCCAAACAGAAACTGAACTACCAAGGATATAAAATACTTAGAAATGATAGACCGGAAGGAAGAGGAGGGGGTGTGGCCTGTCTAGTACATGAAGACTACACAATAATAAATTGGGAACAATTCAACACAGAAAATATTGAAGGAATAAGTGTAACGATAGACAGTGAACCAGGAAACTTAAAAATAATTAACATGTATAGTCCCAAGGGCAAGATAACAGATAAGGACATAGACATTATTAACACACAAATAGACAAAAGAACATTGTTGGTAGGTGACCTAAATGCACACCATGAGGCATGGGGTAACAGCAGCAATGATCCAGCAGGAAAAAAGCTGTTGGACTACATTGAAAGAGCTGAGCTAATCATACTAAATGATAGCTCAGTGACAAGGATTAACCCATGCAACAAGGGGGTAGATACATCAATAGACATAAGTATTAATACACCAAACCTAGCCTCTGCTAAATGGGAAGTACTGAATGACTCAAGCTCAGACCACTTTCCCATAGAAATAAACCTAAATGACAAATACAGAACTAGTCCAAGAAGCTCCAAACCTACATTCAACTTCAAAAAAGCAAACTGGGAGTCATTCCAAGTGGAACTAAGTAAACTAAGCATTGAACAAACTGAGTCAAACTGTGTAGATATATTTGCAGAAAAACTAACAAATGAGATTCTTAAAATAGCAATAAAATATATACCAAACAGGAATATGCCTGATCACTT